>BGNK01003878.1:1080-49294 GCA_003297005.1 Symbiodinium sp. clade A Y106
CACCGTCTGCCAGTAGAAATGCCTGAGACCTAAGCAATCCGCTTTGGTTGCAGACACTAGAAATAGAAAGGAACGAGGCTTGGTCCAAAAGCCCAGGGACCTGCGGAGCATGGGAAGACGAGATGAAGAGCCTAGTTTCTGAAGGTTAGAGCCATACTCCCATCCCCATGCTCCAGTCAGAATCCTCTACCCCGCGACATCACAGAGACTCGCATCAGCACTTAGTGCGTCAGGCAGTCTCGCGANGTCAGAATCCTCTACCCCGCGACATCACAGAGACTCGCATCAGCACTTAGTGCGTCAGGCAGTCTCGCGAAAAGACAGAGACTCGGATCAGTACTTAGTGCATCAAGCAGGTCAGAGCGGTCGTTGTTGTTGCAAGACCCAGCCATGGCATGCGGGCGTCTGATGTTGTCACCTGGTCCGTGGTCGTCGTTGTGCCGCATGGGTGCCGGGCCTCCATGAGCCAGTCGAAGACCTTCTCCGCCCCTTCACTGCCTTCCTCCGTACGTGCCAGCTTGCTGTATGTAAGCGCACCAGGACTGCCGGAGTGCTGCAGGAGGTAGAAGCCCGTTGCTGCACAGTAGTCAACCACAAGGCAGGCCCTCGTGTGCAAGTGAGCCTCACTNCGTGCCAGCTTGCTGTATGTAAGCGCACCAGGACTGCCGGAGTGCTGCAGGAGGTAGAAGCCCGTTGCTGCACAGTAGTCAACCACAAGGCAGGCCCTCGTGTGCAAGTGAGCCTCACTGCGCACATGCACCTTATCTGGGGCCAAGCCCGGAGCACCATTGAAGTTTTTCTGCTCGACCACGAAGTTGTCGTGGCACAAGCCATCCATGAGCACCCCTACCATTGTGACTGCTGATGCACTGCTGCTGTCGAAAGTGCAGCCTGCGAAATTGGCCGGCTTCTTGGCCTTTGCTGCATCACAGTCGTAATTGTCGGTGCAAGTGCTGGTTGCACTAAGGCAATCAACTTTAGCTGGATTTGCGAGGTTTGCGCCCAGGTCCTCAATTGAGGAGACCCTGAGGCAATCGTTGGCATCTTTCATGCCGGTGATTGCAACTGTCCAGTTGTTGTCCAGCCCGTGCCCTGCATGCGAGCCGGGGAGGATCATTGCAACGACCAGAGAAGCCAACATCATGTTGCGATGCGTGCGTGAACGGGCCGGCACAAGCTGTCTCGAGCCACTCGCAAGCAAGGAAACGTCGTCTCAGGCTAAAGCAACAAAATCTACCCTTCGTAGCTGCTCTTTCAGATAAATCGTACTGCGTCCACGATTCTGTGCCCCGAAGCCCAATCCCCACAAGGCTCTGCCCTTTTTCACAAGGAAACTCCCGAGCCCTACACCCAACAATAATTAGGGAGACGAAGAAGAGAGTGTAAAGCACCCCTGCAACTTCCTAAAAGCCTGCCCTGTTTGACGGAAACCCTAAACCCTCGCCTCTTCTGGGTCGTCCAAATCTTTGGAAAAAAGCCCTTCGAAGAGATTCTCCTGGAGCTTTGAGAGGGCTTGGGCTTTAGGGCCAAGGGATGAAGGTTCAGGGATTCAGAGGGGCATTTACAGTAGGGGCTTTCGGGAGTCATAAGCTGTTCTACCCCAATTTCTGCAATTGCTGCTGCTACGTGGGCTTGCATGGCGATTGTTTTGAGCCTCTGCAACGCTTTTGTACTTTTGAAGCTGATACACTCCTACGCTTGTACATTCGTGAACTTATGTGCTTATACCTTTGTACCCTTACATGTGTTATTGTAAACACGTGTGCATATTCATGCGTTGGTAACTCTATGCATATATATATATATATACATATATGTATGTATGTATGTATACATATGAATATACACGTATAATCAGATGATTGTATGTGTAAGTTCTACATGTTTAGCATTCCTGGCCATGCTCATGAACTTGTGGGTGGGTTTGGAGCCTTGATTTGCTCATTGGTTGGTGATTCTCCCCACAGGGCCCAGAATTATTGAAGTACAAATCCGAGCATGAAGGCATGAACGGCTGCAACCATAGGGCCTGACCCATTTCGGGAAGCTTTGGGTCCCAGAGCCCAGCTGACTATGTCGCACCGTTTGGACTCTCGCGACTCGGTCTGTGCAGGCGAGGTGGGTACCGTGCGATGGCTGCAGTCTCCTGGGGATCATCTCTGCCCGTTGTATCAACCCCAGAATAGCAACAAACCTAACACAAACCACCCGAAGTCTTCAGACACCCTATTTAAACCGAACATCCGGATCCTGGCGACTTCGAGGCGCTTTGTGAAACTTTCGGGATACTACTGCCCAAAACGAGTGTCTAGGACAACCAAGCATAAAGTTGCTACGATGCACCCAGGCTACCAACACGCCAACCAGAAGTCTGTGTTCGGCATGAGCTAGCTACATACACGGATGAGAGTGGCAGAGCTAGACATCCTACACTAAAGTCGCTTAGGATCAGTAAACACATCACAACTCCTCCGGCCACTTCAGCGAACGATGCTTTAGGGTTGCGGAGGTTGAGCAAGCTCCTCGGAGCGTTTGGGTGTGTCAGGAAGCTCTAAGTATTCTACGCCTAAGTACCACATCGCGGTCGCGATCAGTCAAAAAATCACTCAAAGTGGCCGATGCTCATGGCACCTCCCCGCTGAGCCTTCGCTCCAAGCTTCAGGGTGGCGGAGAGGTGCACGGAAAACCGGGATGCAAGTCTCAGGACAACGAAGGCACCACCCAGCACCGCGCATAGGGAAGTACCAAAATCGTACCATCTCTTCTCATCCGATTTCAGGTGGATGGAAAACGGCTCGATGTCGTAGTGGAACTGTGCCTGAGGTATGGCGGCCTCGGGCAGCTTCGATGTTCGAGACTGGTGCTGAAACTGGTAGCTCGTCTCCTTGCCCGCGACTGTGCTCACCACCTTCAGCTCATGGATGTAAGTCTGATGAAAGCCGCTGGTCACGAACTTGCGACCATCCAATGGCGCCAAGTTTCGGGTGACCTCGCCAGGGAAGTGTTTCCAGTCCTGCTGGAGCAGGCGCGCTGCCACAAGCGGCGTCGACTTGTCATAGTTGTCATCCTCTGGATCCGAGAAGGACAAGTGCTTGATGGTGTGACTGACATTGGTCATCCTAGGGTTCAGCGTCTGATCACCACCCCCGGCCATGAGCTCCAAGTGCCCTGGCACACGCGGCACCTTCAGCCGGCCACGGGCATTGCAGCCACGCTCGAAGGTCTCATGGTGCTTACCCCAGCCAGAGCTTCTCATCTGCGCCATCCAAGAGAGCCAGAGAACGATCTCCGACTCCCCACGTCGACCGTCGTAGACTGTAAAGGAGCCGTCGGCCCTATAGAGCCGCAATGTAGGGTAGGCATCGATGCCTTTTTGCACACAGGTCTCCTTGAAGTCCACGCAGTTCAGCTTGATCAGCCGAATCGGACGCTCGATGCCATCCTTGTCGGGAAACTTCATGCCTGGAGCATCACCTTTGCCGTGGACCTTCTCGGCAATTCGATCCCACTCTGGGGCGAACTTCTGACAATGACTGCACCATCCAGCAAAAAAGTTGATGAAAGTGAAATCATGGCCCTGAATGACATGCTCGAAGCTCTTGTGCTTGAAACCATCGTGCGAGGAAGACCAATCAGAATCGATCTCCTCCGCGCCATCCTCCTGCCGCACTTTCTGCATGACTTTGTCATGATCATCTTCTTCTTGCTCTTGCCATTGAAACTCCTGGGGCCTCATCGCAGGTCCAAAGGTTTTCTCCGAAGCGTCAATGGATCGCAGCCAGAAATCTTCCCCGAGCACGCCAATCTTTTCTTTCCCGTTTTGAGCATAAACAACGACTTGCAGGTTCCGACACTCGATGTCATGCACATCTACGTCGAAGTTGATCTGCAGCGAATCGCTGCCTGCTTTGTCCAGGGCCATAAAGGTGGTGTACCCCGGGCTGGTGAAGGATGCCAGCTCGAACAGGAAAACTACCAGCATGATGCCATACGCGATGAGCGTCCAAGCGCCACCGATCTGGGATGCCTCGACGAAATCCCTGGGGAGCCATCGTGCTGCATGGCTCGAAGTGAGCATCCCTTGTGTGCGCAGTGTCTCTCTTATTATGTTGCAGCTGCGGCAACCGATGATTTGTCGGCTGTGTCGCAAACAGGCATGCGCTCTTCAGATCCTTAGTCCCCCAAGGATTTGGTGCTTCTCGGCTGGTATAGCAGACATTGAAGACCATCCTTCGAGCCCGCTAGCTGGCTTCGGGCTTCGGAGTCGCCGTGAGAGATAGTCTGTTCTTCATTATCCGCTAAGAAGACATATATACTACAGGGGCCTTAATAATGAGAATAGGGTTTTGGGGCTCATTGCACTATAATTATAATACGGAGCCCCCAAAATAGTATGGGTAATTATTTCGGCCCCTATATTATACATGTCACTTCCGAAGTGCGGGCTTCGATCTTCGGAACTTCGACATCTTGGGCTTCAACCAAGGTAGGTAGGCATGTACGTATCAATATGTAAGTAGTGTAGGTCAAACCTGGCAAGTATGTGTGTAAAAAGCACCAACACGTGCCGATGCATATATATATATGATTAATTTAAAGTATGTACACATGATAGATATTAAAATAGATACCCTCGATCTGTGTATACACACATATATATATATATACACATACACAAGTACATTTATAGGTACGGGAGTAGACAGCGCGGAGAGTGAGCGGCTGGATCACGGCGCTGTCCAAAATGGGAGAGAGAGCCGATGAAGGTCCAAGCCCCAGCTAATATAGGGGGTTAATAATTAGAATAAGGTTCCGTTAAAAGGGTCGATAACGGATCTAGAGTTCTGTAATATAGGGGCCTTTATAATTAGAATATATTAGAACAGGGTTTTGGGGCCCATTTTACTATGATTACAATAAGGAACCCCCAAAAGCCCCTATATTACCCGAAGCCTGAAAACCAAACTCAACCCCCCAGCCCTAAGCCAGGCTCTCGATCAAGCCGTTCCCCAACAGAGCGATCCAAGTGTGCAATCGGAACACCAAACTTCCCGCACGAAGGGGCCCAAATTGTGACAGAACAACACCTCGCACACCGGAACGAAAGAGCATCTGAGGAATCATCCTGATCGCTGCTGTCACCTCGGAGGCGATAGCAAAACGTTTCGAGCTCCAGCTCTCGGGGTGCTGCACTTGGGCTCTCTCGGAATATTGGCCCTGAGCTGGACTCGACCCTGAAATCAAATTCCTGCTGTTCGGAACCCGATGCTCTTCTAGGCCATGCTGGAACAACGGCAGTCTAATTACAAACCCTATATGACTTCAGGACTTAGCGTTCAGGGCTTCGGCACGGGCTTCGACTCTCGCAAGGCTGCAAGGCTCGGGCCTTGGGTTTTTGGTTAAGGCTGTTAAGGGTTGGGCGATGCTGTTTTGTTCATCTGTCAAGACCTTCCACCGGTTCGTGGAGAATGTGCATGCAACCGGCAAATGAGTCAATGCTTGCCACCAGCAACCATGCACTGTCTTATGGCCTAATGACTAATGCCCCGCGGCAGAACAAACTCGGACAAGAGGCCGTTTCTTTGCGCAAGAGGCCCTTTCCTAACCCCAGAAACTACAGTCTGAATGGTTTTGGGCTATATTCTATTATGACTAGAATAAGGAAGCCCTCAAACAGTGTTGGTAATCGTTTAGGCCCCTGTAGCACTTGATCCTGCCATCTTCGGGGCCCGGACTCTCAGGCGGCTTCGTGGCGGCAGCATCCACCGGCCCCTTCAGAATTCAGAAGTGCTGGGTATGTTCAGGGTTTCGAGTTTAGTTCAGGGAAAACAGCAGGGCATGGGAGATCAATCATGAGAGCTGCGCCTCCGTGTTGCTCAAACATTCAGGCGATTGCACAAGTCCTGATATGAAAAAAGTATTTTTTCCCGCTCCTGGCTTTGGGGTTTACGCTCTCGCAACTCGGACACAGCCTGACGAGGTTCTTTGGGGTTTAGGGATTAGGGTTGGTTTCGAGGGTTTAGGAATTTTTTGTCACTCGCACTCGACGAAGCAGGCGAGGTCTCCGGAAGGAGTGTGTCTACAGTTACAAACACATTGGTTTGTATTCGCACATTCGAGGGTTTAGGAACTAGGGTGGTGTGGCTTAACAGCCAAAAACCGCATTCGTGAAGGTGCGGCTGGAATCCAGAAAAGCATCCCAAGCCCAGAAGCACCAAGCAAAAGCTCGACAAAACAGGTGTGAGGTAAACTGTGTAAGCAAATAGCACCAAATCACCGAAGAACCAGGCCACACCTTCAAAACAATGCCCACACAATGAAGCCTGGTCAATACAACATAAACCTTGAGCCCTAAACCCGCACTCTCAACCGTTTACCCTAAAATTCCACAGAGCCCCGAAAGCCCAAAACGGCTGAGCACCGAGCTTTGAGAAACCCACTAAACTCTTGTTTCAGGATGCCGTGTTGGGGTATTAATATAAACTGTATACACACACATATATATATATATGTATAGACGCATGTCTTGATTGTAACCCTGGGCTCAGGAGTTTTTCGAGACGGCCTAGCGCAAAAACCCTGGACCGCTCCTTCGAAACGACAACAAGTGTGATGCTTCCGGACTGGGCTTTCGCGACTCCGTCCGCAGCATCGACACAAGTTTCAGCTCGCGCCGAGTTCCAAGTCGAATGGCTTAAAACTCATGCATCAATCGTTGGCCTACAGTAGTAACACCAACGAAGTCAAATCATGTCAAAATCTAGACACGGTCTTCCGGCCTGTCGTGGTGATAAACAGAAGCGTCTGCTCTGCAGAATAAGTTCTTACGGAGGTTTTGTAGATGGTGCAAAGAAAACAAGCTTCAGCTAAACGATCCCGAACAAGAAGCAGCTGCCCTGGCACTATTAGGCAACAGACTCTGACGACGGCCTGCCGCCAGGACGACACCCATTAAGAGGCCCTCACGGCAACATGAAACCTGCAACCGTACGAAGCATCACATAATCCTATGTCGAAGGCCTATAGGCGCTGGAGAACGCTGCGTAAGGATAGCAAGGAGGAGCATGCGATGATCACCCGATCTGCAAAGTATGCACAAAATGCTCCATCTCTGGAAGTGAATCTGTACCACCAACGAACTATGCGTCATGCTGATGCTTTGTAAGTAAGGTGTCAACCCAAAAAGGTTCTCGTGACTGTCAACGGGACCAGCCGCTGACGCGCTGGTTACCCAAAGATACCTGATATAAGAAGGCTCGCACGTGCCCTCATTGGGTTTGAAGAAGTCAGGTTGGGCGCAGCCTTGTTTATCACCCTTTTAATTGAACATGCATACCAGATTCCGAAGACAGCATCCCTTAAACCCTAGCCCCAACTTCTACATCCCAAGCCTTGCCACCAAGAAAAGCCCGGAAAGCTTCAAGTTAAGTGGCCCTGTGCCCCCAAACTTTGGCTGGGACCGGCCTCCTTTGAAAACGGCGGGCCTCGGGTGCAAACAGAGTCAAAACGCCTGGGTTTTAGAAGCCACCGGCTCACTCTGTGAGCCCGGGCTCTGCTTAAAACGCTCAGTGAGCTCTAAACGAACTCCGACTGTTGCATTCGAGCATTCAGCAGCTGTGCTCTGCAAGAAGTGCCTGTCCTGTGAAACTACAGATGCCAGATGCAAGACATATCATGGGTAGATACGGGCCTGATATGGGTAAGCCTAGTCACACCGTGTATTGCCATACCTCTCTCACACAGACTCAGCTGCCTGTCGGCCGTGCTGAACTCACATTCCCCAACATGTATTGCACTGGGCGGAAGGCCTAGAAGGCAAGCATCATGCGCCTTTCTTATTTTTCCAATCGTGTTCGGGGTTCCCTTTACACTGCAAGGGGACACCGGAGACCTGTCAAGCAGCCGGAAGTTCCAGTTCGGGGCTTTGCATATCCATAAATTTAGGGACGAGAGTCCGTGTCAGATGATGGTAAGGAGATGCAGCATCCTCTGGCCAGCACTAGAACAGTTAAGGCCTGCGACCGAGCGGCCATCTGCAGACATCATGGCAACTGCTGGCAATCCAAGCAACCTCTGGGGAGGTCTGTCTCGGGACTTAGACAGCTTTATCCGGAACTGGGCGTCACAGGGGTATAGTTGTGTCCTCCAACTACAGGGAGGTACTGGATCCTCCAAAGCCAGCTAAAGAGCAGCCTTCAGGGTTCATGCACCCTGAGAAAAGCAGCGGCCCTGAAAAGGGTGCAAAAAATATCGGAAACCCCTGCGTGGAAGGCATACACGCAAATCCAGGCCGTGCGCCTGGACGCCAGCGGCGCCTTTTCAGCTTGCACCCAGCGCGTGGCCTTGAACCTCAACCACGAGCATCCAAGATCTCTGCAGTTTTACACTACTAGTGGTGGGGGTTTCTCACATATTCTGGTGAAATACACAATGCCGGCAGGAGCTGGTTTGTGGAGAATACACATCAGCTGGGAGATTACACATCTGAAACAAGAAATAGCTACTGTAAACCCCATGTAGCCTCGTAGACGCTGAAGAAGCAGACAGCAGATAGGCCAAAGCTCCGGATCTGTTGTGGGCGCCTATATATATACATTTTGAAGCAGCCCAAGATTGGAGCAGTCCAAGGTCAACCATTTTCAAGCAGACGGTTCACGGCGTGGTCTGTTTCATGCAAGTTCTTTACACAGAGCTTCGCCTACTACTACTACTACTACTACTACGCCTACGACGGCGACGACAACGATTACGACTGCTACGACTACGACTACGACGACGACTATTACTAAGTTTCTACAACAAAATATGTATTCGGGTGCAGGGGCGCTCAGGTGGCTTTCATTCTTCGTCGACCTGGATCTCGCCTCTTTCAGGTACAAAGTGCCGGGGCGATGAACCCGCAACCCGGACCCTGCCAGAATATAGGGTTTAGGGTAATACAAGGCCCAGGGTAGCTTTCTTACGCAGCTGATCCACATCGAAAATCATGGAATGTAACAAAAGGGCAGGTGACGTGCCGCCACATTCCGAAAAGCCGAAAACCATTGTGATTTACAGCATTTTCGGTCCTAAGGGCTATGAAGTTGGCCAAAGAAAGATGCAGAAAACTGGAAGCAGGACTGCAAGAGGTGCCGTGCAGACCATGTTTTCACTCTGCGCACGGACCCAGTTCGGCAGCACATGGCAGCCCCAAAGCGCACGAGGCAACGCCTCTTTTACGGAACTCTTGAGGCACATACTGTGGCGCCAGCTGAAAAGCATACCACACGGATGAGGTCGGAGTGGAGGTTATGAGGGTTGGGGCATGGATGCCCCCGCCACGCAGATGAGGTCGGAGTGGACGTCATTACGATTGGGGCATGGATGCTCTCACCGGTTATTACGGTTGGGGCGTGGAGATACTCTCCCCACACGGATGAGGTGGGAGTGCATGTTACTACGGTTGGGCATGGATGCTCTCCCCACAGGGATGAGGTCGGAGATGGTCGGAGTGTACGTCATTGCGGTGGGGCCATGGATGCTGTCCCAAACCTCGAAGTTCGGAAATACCAACCTAAACAGCAGCAAACAACACTGAAAAATGAAGCTAAACGGCACTTCCGGCATAAAGCCTGTCAACAAAACGCAATAAAACGCGAGTCTTGAATCCGAAACAAAGCAAAAACACAACACAAGCAAAACCAACAAACAAACACAACGAAAGCAAGGAATACATGCACAACAGCTCGAGGAAAACGCACAGCGCAGACCAAAACTGAGAAGCAGCAAGAGCAAATACAGCGCCAAAAAGGGTGTCGGGGCGCTCAACCAGCTGGCAACAACGACTCCCGTGTTTTTATCGAAGCTTGGGATTGCACAGCGATGGAATCCCGTGACGTTCTTAAACACCTCAGGAAACTCTGCACAAAGCTTAATACTCATCATCTCTGGCTTTTCATTCCGTTCTTAGCACCAACAACCCGGGGAACTGCAGCGTAAGCTTCACGAGATCCCGGCAAAGCTTCCAAGCGATTCTGGCGCCTTCGCGCCATCCTCCGATGGGTTGGAGGTGTCAAGGTTTATGGTTTAGGATGGGTTTAGGGTTTAGATTGGTTAGGGTAAGGGGTTTCCAGTTCCTACTCGAGTTCGTCTGCTGTAGGACTTTGGCACCCACTCCGGACACTTCAAACAAGGTCGAGGACTCAAGGTTTATGGTGCCCAAAAAATGCCTTTCGCTCGCAGCGACTGCTGCATGATGATGCATGATGTCTCTAAAGGTGGCATAAAATGCAACCGTCGCACAAAAAGCACGAGGCATCGCATCCACAGCTTCCGTCTGAACGACTGTGTGGTTCGAAGACATTGCAAGATGCCCTAAACTCTAAAGCACGACAAACATCGCGAATGTATCCGCCCCCTAAATGTCTGAAGCGTCCCTGCCAAGCCTCCTTCCGTGGCTTGAGCACTGGGCCCTCCATAGCTGCGCGCTGCAGACTCTGGGAAGACTGCTTTATCGGCCCCCGTGTTCTCGGACGTAGGATGATTCAAGCTGGCTGTGGACCGGACGAGTCATGGTTTCAAGCCGGCCGCCAAGGACTTTGTCCAACTATAAGTGAGCAGCCTGTTTTCCAGACATTGCGAGCCTTGAACCTTTTTGCAGCCAAACCTGAATCCCTGAACGCTGAGTGAGCCCTATAAGCCATCCTAAGCCCACACCCTCAACTCGAAGGGCAGTGATAATTCAGGACCCTCTCTTGCGAGGTACACAAAGGTGGAGGGTTGGTGATCCCGATATAGATGCGGCCAACGGCTGATCTCAGAGGAGCACGGGATGTTCTACATAGGGCGTGTTTGGAATGTAGGGCAGGGGCTCCCGTAAAAGTCTGCTCCTACGCTTCTACTTCAAAGCTGCTTGAAGGTTGACAGCAGGTATCACAAAGTGGCTTGCATGCAACTGTGTCTTTACCTCTAAATCCAAGTCAATATACTGCACTGCTGGGCGTGTCAGTGTTAGTTCTAAAAACATCGTGATTCACTTAGGGTTTTGCCTGCATCAGCTTGCTTTGTCTTGGATTAAACATTCGGGACATGCGCATTGTTTTCGGGAGCAATCAGGGGCACAACTACCGGTGTCAGAAACGTGTACCACCTGGATTCCTCGAACACCACCACTGTCACACGAGAAAATAAAATCGTCAAGTCTGGATCCTGTGTTAGGAACGTATTGTCGCAGGCTGAGAAAGTCTTGGCTTGGGGGCGAGAAAGTGCGGGCGTGACAATCACCAGATCAATAGAGTAGCGTTCGCTGATGCTTTTTCGATACGAACAGGCTACGTAAGGCGGAAAACGCGCTCGTCAGCGGTTCAACTCTGTCTAGGTTTGGTGGTATACTGATACCAGTACTCGGCAGGCTCAGGCCCAACCTTGTGCAAGCAACATATCCATACGATACGAACCGTGTGTATGCATGTACATGTTCGCATGTGTACATATGTGTACTTGTATGTATGAGTGTACGCATGTATGTCAATGTATGCATGTATGTACATATGCATGTAAGTATGCCAGTCTCATATACACCGGCAACAGCAGATTCAACTTACAAGCCCAACGCAGACTCCTTTTATCATGCCAAAACTATGTGCCGCCGAACAGAATCTCTTCCTTCACTGTCTCAACCTCGCCGGAAGCGACAATGGTTCCTGGCGACATCTGGGTCTTCGCTGCGCCAGCTCATGAGCTTGAAGGTTCAGAAGCACGGCTGCTTGAATGAACATAAAGCTGCGAGAAAAATCAAACAATCTGCACGCTGCGGGCTCATGTTGAAGTGTACCTCAAAAAGCAGGCTTGACCGGCTTCATGCTGGCTTTCGAAGCAGCACTTGGCCAACCAGGTTTCATTCCTCTGCTCCGGTCCTGGCGGCACAGCCGCAATCTCGGACTCATGGATGCAGCGCCACCTCAGTCGACAGGGCAGTGGCTGTGCAGCAGATCATGCTGCCATTTCCGTCAGAACGCCGGCCGGATTCCTACAGTAAGACACGCACGGAAGCACAACACAACTGCAATCAGCACGACCTTCCACCTAACCAGTTGGTCATCCTTACATGCTTTAAAGGGAGTCGTAATGTCGTAATGACAATCCAGAACAATCCTCTGTGCGTCTCCCACCGAAAGACTCCTTGTAGGACTAAAGAGGACTGCTTGTTCCAGCATCTGGCACGGTAAGTACGCTTACATATGTGACCATGTACTGCAACAGCAACGTTAACCTTAATTCCTTACTGTCTGCACCGCTGCAACCCTCCTCCAGTCTTTCCTCTGAGGTCCCAACCAGTCGGAGCTGGAGGCGCGCACGCAAACTTCGTTCGGGCGGTCGTCGCCGCCTGGGCGTCTTCTCATGCTCCCTGCAGCCTGCAAAGCCTGGGTTGTCTACGCTTACTGCCGCTTGCTGTACAGAATGTCACTCTCTCGCTATGCTTGTTCTGCTCTGCGGCCACGGGCTGCAGTCGGAACCAGCAATTTCTGTGTCAACTATTTCGAGCGATGAGGTTTTAGACACAAGACGCACAACAACATGCTGCACATGCACAGCACGTAACAACATCATGCTGGATCCTTGCCAAAGTCTCGGCGGCTGACATCTGCAGGTGTTCTGGTGGCCATACGGCACGCGCATCCTCGAAAAGTCATGGGCGTGCTCCGTGGGCATGGCGAACTCAGCGAATCGTGTCCGAAATTACAGAAATTCTCAAGGCGTGGGTTGTATGCTGGCTTCACGAGTCCATCTCGTACGAAGCTCCTGCTAAGCCAGCGAACCTGAACTGAGACCAACCGCAACCCGGAAAGCCCATCAAGACCTTGCAAGAAACGAATGCCACACGCCAAAATTCTGCAAGCAACCAAGCAAACACTTACAAGGGAGCCCTGGCGGAGCTTCAGGGCTCCTCATGAGATGGTCAGGGTTCAGGAAAAGGGCCACGGCAATAGTCCGCACCTCGAAACGGATTCGGAGCTTCAGAGCGTGGGTGATTCTTCGAGGTCTTTTCCAGTTTTTGGGTGAATGTGTTCGCTCCCGCCCTACTCCTTAGGCCTGTGCTTGCAGCATGGAGGCTTTGGACTGGAGATGTGGGGAGTTCACGGCTGAACTGGGTTGTCGGGGCTGTCCCGGCTTACCAAACTAGCACCCATGCCCACACTCGGCCATGACGGCCGCGAAAATTTTCCGCAGCACCACGAATATCCATCGCTGAAATTTGACGGACGAAGATTGCAAAAACCAAGCCAGCGACCATGGGCAACCGCATGAACTCGCAGGGGGACCGTAGGGGAACCCGGCATCACAACCATGCTCAAAGCTTCCTGCTGCTGTGATGGTCTACAGCTCTCAAGGAAGTTCGGGGTATCCTGTCCAACTTCAATTCAAGGCTCCTGGTAGAAGGTAGATAAGTGAGGTAGACTCAAAAAAATCCAAAATGAAGACCAGCCCTTTTCGCCCCTTCCTCTGCCTGCGACTACAACCTAAAGTGTGGGACCAAGGCATGTTTCTAAGTAGGGGCGGCGCCGCATGATCCCCCCAGCGGTAGAGCCAGAACCTTGGCTTCAAATCGGCTTAGGGAAGCCACGTGTCACATGGAGATCATCTCAAACCCCTAGGAGGAGCCCAAAGGAGCGAATAAACCCCAACGTTTGAATGTAATTCTCCTCGCCAGGGGGTACGGTTTACATGCTTTATCTGCGTGCGCTGTAGGGTTTTGGTCCCGAACTTATAACGCTACAAGCTAAACTCAAGATCGCGGACGGGAACAGAGTCGAGGGCCAAGTCAGGTTTTGAACGAGTTCGCATTCGGAGCCCGTCGAAACAGGATTTCAGAACTGTTCCGCCCCGCTGCTGCCAGGGAACCCTCCCACGGAGTCCAGGAATTCGAAGAAGTCCTTGCTTGCATGTGAAGTCAGGGGTGTTAATTCGATTAGACTATATTTAGCACCCCGATATCTCAGACCTGGGATACGAGACGATGACCGCAGCGAGGGTAGGATTCATTTGCACCTGTGATTGCTGGAAAACCTGAAGGCAATGTCGAGACAGCCCCGCCGCTCAGAAGGTCCTGGTACTGCCGGCTCTGGAACCAGGACAACTTCGTGATTTCAATGTCATTCCTCGGCGCTTTCACGTTTAATTTCAACTCGCACGCTCGCACGTAGCAGGCACCACGACAACTGTACTTCACTGACAACCATCAACGAAGAAAGTCCATAACCGAGTTTAACTTTGTTGAACGACCCTGTTCCGTCTCGCTAGGAGACTGGAAGTGGATTTTCCACTGGGCATTTGGACAAGAACTGCCGTAGGCTCATCGCAGAAGCAACCTTACGAGCAAGTGCACTTCTTCACGACCGATTCGAGGACTGTCCCGACCGCGTCTGGCCTGTGTGACCTACCTTTTTTTTTGCGCTGCGGCTATGAAACTCCTTCGCATCATCGAGGCTGTCAGCCTTGGCCGAGGTGTGCTGCACGGCTCCTGCGCCGTCCCTGAACTGAATCACCCAAACATCGCGGTCCACGGTAGTCTTCACCCCAACGAACGTGACGCTCACATTGCTTTTTGTGACCAACCTATCAGCCATGTCTGGCGTTTGTCATTCGAAGATGTAGGCCATCCTCTTCGGCACGAGGAGAGGGATGCAGAAGGCAGCTCGGTGTCCGGAGCGGTTGTCATCACCACATTCGCGCGCAATCCGATCAAGCTCATCATCTGTGGGATGCCAGGGGCTGCTGTTGCTGCCGCTGTTGAGCAACACGCGGTTTCTCAACTGCCAAACAGAAAAGGTTCGTATTGTGTGGTATAAACACCTTTGCCAAAGTGGGCGCGCGAGTCAGCGAGCGATGCAAAGAGTTCACCCCATGTTAGCCAGGTTTTGGAAAGCCAGCTTGTTGGTGCAATGGCACAACACAATGGCATCAGTGTCATTGCGACCTCACACAGATCGAGGGGGTGTTGCCAAATGTGAGTTAGCCGTTAGCCCGTCCTGTGACGAATAAGAGAACGTGAATAGCTCCCCAATGCTGGACTCAGAAATTTCGACCCTTCGTAGATTTCGCCATCTGGGTACGACTCCTCAAAGTATTTGGACAGCTCACCCGGCACCAAGGCCTCAACTCCCAGTATGTCGACAGGTGTCACCCGCGCCTTGCGGCGCCAGGGCTTCCCTGAGCAGCTGACGCACGGCCCTTGGACTGGGCAATGCAGAAGCCAAGTGCCTGCATAGCCAAGTGTTGCCCGAAGGGCAAGCACAGCCACTCCCCCAGATGGCCGGTGCCCCCAGCCGGTTTGGCCCAGAGTCCAGGACAAAATGGCGAATCCCAGATACTCCACATCGCGCAGGCCTAGCCTTGGAAGGCGGGTCTCCGCGCTCGAGTCTCTCCGGCCCCGGTAAGATTGACGCGGGCATCAGAAGGTTCATGAACAAAGCCCCAAACCAGACTCCGGGCCCAGGGACAGAGCAGAAAAGCAGGCTGCCAGTGGTCATGTGGCAAAGTCCGAAGAGCAGCGCCCAGCCCTCTGGTCCATTGCCCAACCCAGGGCCCGGCAGGCCAGGTCCACAGAGAGCACCAAGGTGATGAGGGCTCGGAGCATGGGGCGATGCTGGTATAGCGGTTTGCCTGCGTACTCAGTTCCTCAAGGCACAGGCCCTGGTTGAAGCAGAAGCCAAGGTCGACATGATGCAACTGAAGCAGCCCAAGGAAAAAGCTCCCGCAACATCCTGCGCGGCGGAGTTTGACGGTCATTGCCCAAGCAGCACTTGAGAGCACTGTGGATATGGCCAGAATCGCCACCGAGAGGCCCATCCACTCGGAGTGCGGAGAGCAAACGCTCAGAGCCTCCATATCAGCCTGGTCGAGGTCGCAGATGGGCTCGAGACTGGGAAGAATGCACGCATACGCAAGTGTGACAAGAACACCCGTGATGAAGTCGGCCAGATTCAGCACAGTTGTGGCGCAAGCCCCAGAGAGGAAAACGACCGCCTCCACTCTGGGCGATCTGTGTCAATGTCTGCGACTGGTCCTTCAACATGGTCAACCTCTCAATGTGCGAATGAATGCTCTTTCCAATGAAACACATGAGGATGCAGCGTCTGCTCTTGGGCGGCCAAGTTAACATCCCGCACTTCGGGCATAAATTCCGCAGGTCGGAAATGTCGGCGACTAATTGGGAGTTTTGGGAGTTTCCGAAAATAGGGGACGCTATAGTACCCTAAATAGTGGGATCCTTATTACAAGGACCCCCAAATAAGGCACCCCTAATTTTGGGAAACTCTCATTTATTTGCAGACCAGGGGTTCGGCGCTCACACTCGGACAATCCAGGCGAGGCATATGGTTTGGCCAGGGGTTCAGGGTCTAATGTAGGAACCTGATTAAGAAACCCTGGGCATATAACCCCAAAAGTTGTGGGATTCGTATAAGGAACCCTAATTATTAGGGTTCCTTATATGAACCCTACTATTTTAATAAAGGCCCAAGGTTTCTTAATCAGGTTTCTACATCATTTCATTCGGTGCGGGCACACCAAAGGCCCAAACGAGCTCCACGATGATCGAACTCCTGAGCCCGGCACATGAAGAGGACGCGGTTCCACTCGTGCCAATATGTATCCCGTAGCACCAGAGCATCCTCACAAGACTCACATCATAGGGACGATTATGGCCTACCCCCCCTCCCCCTACCCCCTAAGGGTCCCTGTGATCACAAGAACTTCGATTAGTGTGCACTCGTGTTGAGTATCCGGGTTCATGATCTTACGCGTCCCGGGCTGGCCCGAGCCCAAATCGACGAAGTTGATGGATGTACAGGGTTCATGGCAGGGGGGGGGGGTTCATCGGCATTTGCAGGTGCACCAGTCAAGGGTGATTAGATGCAGGGCTAACTACTCAGGCACTTGTGGCATAGCAATTTGTTCCATATATCCGCTAATTCTGCCAGTTCCTTTGGCGGAAGATGAGGCTTTCCAAACCTTTTGGCAGTCGGGCACTGTCGCGCTTGTACCACGTCAAGTCGGGCTGCCAGGACACAGTGCTTCAGCCTCCTCCCTTAGGAAGGCGACTGAACCGCCATCCAACGCATGAGCAGCAAGCTAAGGCTAAGGCTGCTAAGGCATCCGATCACGACATGCTAAACAAAGCAGACCAAGACTGCTGGAGGGGACAAATGCTGCTGAACTCACCGGAACATCTTCTCTCAAATGATGACCAGCGTCTGCTTCCTCTGAGTTTTCCCGCGCTACCAACTAGTAAACAACACGAAAACCCCAAGAAACCGCCCAAATGAAGATGTCGAGAAGATGTGGCTATCTCCGTGTGGCTTGGGACTCAAAGCAAATCAAGCGCATCCCTCTGGATTGTGCTTTTCCAAAATCTTAGCTGAACTACGGTCCCTGTGTGTCAGAACTATCTGACGAACTCAAACACAAGGCCAAGTCCCGTGCTGTGAGTCTGCGCATCATCTTGGTACTCTTCGGGTCAATCCCCTTGGACCTGCCACGGTTCGAACATGTGCCGACTGGCATGTACAGACCCTGCGTGCCACGGAGAGGGACTCTGACTGCAGTTACCGTGAAACGCCAAACAACCGGAGCGAATTCCGCACACCAGATTATTACCTACATTATTTTGGGGGGTTCCTTCTTATAGTTACAGTATAATATACCCCAAAACCCTAGTCTAATTAACACATGCAGAAGCAGCTCGAAGTACAACCGGCAAAACTCCCAGAAGTGCTGGACCTGGGCGTTCCGAGTCGAGACTCCGCTTGAGAGGGAAGAGTGAGCCACCGTTTGCATTCTTCGCTCAGCTTAATATATAATTAGAATAGGGTTTTGGTGCCCATTATACTATAATTATAATAAGGAACCCCCCAAAATAGTATTGGTAATTATTTAGGCAGACTCTGTCGACCTCAGTTTTTGCATGTCGTCCCTTGAACTACCTGACAACGACACACTTCAGGTGTCAGGATGATAAGGGTCAGGCAGCTGACGCCTGGTCCCGAGACACATGCGAGTAGCCGTAGACCTGCCGGGCACTTCCGCCTGTGAAGAACTTGAGACAAGCAAAAGCTATCAAATCAGCCTGTCATGTATTGCCGCGTCTTTGCGCTTTACCCGGGCAGGTTGAGGATATGCCGGAAGCTTCACGCCACGCTCAAGCTGGCATTGCCGGCATCCTGGAATTTCTTGCCAGGACTTGCGCCGGCAGGCATGGAGTCACAAAGCTTTGCCAGCTCGGGCTCGAAAGCTTCATTCGATCAACCCTCAACTTCATGCCGAGATCCTGAACTGCCAAAGGCAAGCACAAGGGTCCCAAGCTTGCCCCCTCCTTTGCCTTGCACTTGCGGCAGGATGCATTTTCTGCCCTGCGCTTGCTCAGCCGTTCTCAGTAGCAACATGATTGGCTCTGCGGCCTTCAAGGTTGCTGTTTGAGATCAAAAACACTGCTGTGTTGGGTCATGTCCTTGATGTTGTTATGAACCTATTGTGGCTGCTGCTTTCTGGCTGACAAGCATTTGATAAAGCTGAGACTCCCAGAAATGACTACCCTTTTGCACAGGCTTGTGTGAATCCCGCCTGGATGTGGCGCACCTGTTCTCTGAACAAGGCGTAACAAAGAACGAACCAGTAATGACTACTCGGAGGTTCATGGGAAGGTTATAAGTCCCCTCATATGAGTTGTAAGTACAGTTACCCCACTTATAACCCCACTTATAACCACTCGTGCACCTCCAAGCACCCTTAAACTCGGAACTCTTGCCGATTTGGATCACAGGCCCCTGAGCGTAAGCACGAGCCAGGCCGGCGCGGTCTTCGCGCCACATCCTCAAAAGGGATTGAAGGCTTGCAGATTCATCAAGTTCAAGACTTTAGGGATTAGGGTTTAGGGATGACTCTCGCAAATCGCACATTGAAATGATGCGTCTGCAGCGGGTAGGAACTCTCTCCAATGCCCGAAGGCCTCCTGTAAGAGTGTCAGGTAATATCCCACAACGAAGAGCACCAGCACGACCAGTACTACCGTGGCTGTCACCACCAGTACCACTGGTATCACATAACTACGTTTAAACTAGTGCTCGTGGAAGGAGGAATAGCAATAGCTGTTGTAGGAGGAGTAGCAGGCGCAGTAAAGACAGCAGAAGGACTAGCAGTAGTAGCAGCAGCAGTAGCAACAGCAGTAGCAGTAGCAGCAGCAGCAGTAGCACCAGCAGCCGCGGTAGCGGGGGTAGGTAGCGGTAGCGGTAGCTGTAGCAGTAGCGTGATGCTACTGCTGCTGCTACTGCTGCCGCTAGTGCTACTGCTGCTGCTACTACTGCTACTGCTCGTACCGCGACAATAAGTACTGCTGCTACCATTTCCCACAACCTCTGCTGCTACTGCGGCTGCTCCTGCTGCCACTGCTACGGCTAGTGGCAACCAACGCAAGAGCGACAGTCATGTCATGATGGTTCTCAAGCCCCAACTAGGAGACCGGACCGCTCCAAGGGATCAGAGAGGATGTCCGTTGGGAAGTAGCCGTCGGTATCGAGCGTCCAAGCCTTTGGGGCGCAGAGGGGATGAGCTCTGACAAAACAGAGATCGGCTCATGACCTGAGACCCTTGACTTAGAGCGGCTGGTTCTCGCGCGCATGCAACTTTTATCCATGACGAGCTGGCGTAGCGCATGGTCTCGAGTTTTTGTTCTGTCTGTTAAAATGTGCAGCCTGCCCTTCTCCAAAACACAAGCGAAAACACCGTTAGCTTCACAGTTTCACAGCTACAGGAAGTCTGTTGCAAAACATTTCGGGATTCGGACGAAGCTTATAAGCTTTGAAGACAACCGTCAGCCTGCTGCAACGCGGAAAATGAGGGAAGCGATAAGCGGCATGCGCGGGGCCAGCGCCCATCTGGGTGGACTCTAGTAGTCCAGTCTTTTCCGGAAGGCTGTGCCGACGTGCTGGCTGCAACACGACACAACTGAGAGCACTCGAAATGCTACAAGCACGACGATGCGGTGAAAGAGGTGTGCGTCTTCGTAAGGTAGGTATGAGCCACACAAGCCACACACATCAGGCTCTTCCAACCCAGCTTCGCTGAGTCCGTAACTTCTTCACCCCTCGGCACTCTGCACCTTAAATCGTAATGCCTTGCGCAGGCTCAAACTTGGCGCCCAGTTCACTCAGCTTCTTGTGGGCCTTGGCATAGTCCTTGAAGAATGCATCCTGGTCCTTAGCATAGAGCTCGAAGTACTTCTTGAACTCGGGATCTGTGTGCAGGGCCTCGTCCGTTGGGAACCAAAGCAGGTTCTGATCGGAGAGCTTGTAGTCTTTGAAATAGCTGTTGTCGAATGTCAGCCAGTTCTTTGTCCAAGCAGCACCACCAACCATTCCAACGCCTTTGCTGCCATCCTTCCGTGCTATGCAATCGGACTTGGTGTACTTCGATGCGGACTGCTCACCATAGCCGAAGGGGCAGGTGCCACTGCGTTCCTTGAAAGCCCGACCGATGGTGTGGGCACCAGACAGTGCAACGATTTCCTGATCTGTGAAGCCCATCTTCTTCGTGAATACATTGCGAAGATGCTGCGCAGCCGTCGGCGCCCCGCAGCCAAAAGGAGGCTTGGCGTCGGGAAGCCCTGCGTTGCCTCCGAAGCCCTCCCTGGAATCTGATTTGACGCACTCGTTGCCGCAGCATACTGCCACCCGGCCGTACTTCATGTCAATGGCAGGGCCACCGGCACACTCAATGGCAACGGCAGATGCCATCTGGATCAGGTCAGCCCAGGAAATCTCGGGGTACTTCTTCGCAAACTCGTCGAGAAAGCCTTTTGCTTTGTCCAGGCCGGCGTTGGCACCGAAGTTCATCTCGCCGTCAAACCTGATCGCACCGTTGGCACCACCTCGCTCTGGGAAGTCCTTGATGCGCTGATCGTAGGTGCCGGAGTCATGCCACGCCAAGCGCACCATGATTGGATGACAGTTCTTGCTGTCGATGAACTTCTTGAGGTCCTGCTTGCAGGCCTTCAACTGCGAAACCTTTTTGCTGCCCAGCATGCCGAAGCAACCATCAGAGCAAGCGTTTCCCATGGCGGCTGTGCACAGCTTGTGGTCCTAAGCTGGTATCTGTAGTGCTAAGAACCGGTGGGAGCCGAAATGGCTTCAAAAGTAGCTGCAGTTTAGGTGTCAGTGGCTTGGCATTACTGCTCTGCGGGCCATGAACAGCAGATGTCAGACCTCCATACTGCCATGGAGAGAGATGCCAACATCCAAGTTCCGGAGCCGTAATTGTATCTGAGGCCGACTGCATAGTCAAAGCCTTTCATGACGGGCTGCATAAAAATGGGTCCTGACCTTCGGTGGCTGCCGTGTGGCTTTATCGTCACATGGAACGTGTCGAAGGGTTCAGACTGTCTACCAGTCTTGCTCAGGAGAAAGTAGGGATAAAAATGGCAGATATGACGTACCAATCCGCGCAGCAGATTGATAGAGCATCTGTCCATCTGTAGTCGGTGCGATTGCCCCGGAGAGTGCGCGCACGATGGATTACAAAGCCACTAGGTGACCCGGCCTTCCACAACCTGTGCAAAAGATACATGACAGGCCACCCTCTTTCGATCCTGGGCGAGTCTAGACAAGTCAGTGACTTCCCTGGGTGATGCAAACAAATCACACTTTGATGCAGCGCATCCACGACCGTGCTTGGCAGGCTGTCTACAAGACGAGACTGACACAAGGAGACGTCAGCCAAGCGGCACCCAAAGGCCCAAGAAGCTTTCAACGACAGCTGGAACTCCAAAGTCGCAAAAAAAGATGGTCCCATTTGGGACACAGAGCAAGACAACTAGACCAAGACCTGCTAGACCTTAGCCCTTCCCGTTCAGTCAAGGGTCCTGAGCCCTAAACCCCAAACCCAAACCCTAGGACCCAAAAGCTGTGTTCTTTGAACCCTTACTAAGGCCGATGCCCTAAACCCCCAATTTAGCCAAGGGTCCTGAATCGGCACATGCCACGGTATCCCAGCCCATACCCACCAAGGTCAAGCTCGATCCGCCCCTGGGTCAGGCACTCTTGTCTTCGTTTGGGTACTCCCCCTATGCAGTAACAGTCCATAATAGGGGTACTATTCAGGGGGCCGTATATTTCAGGGCAATATCCAATGTCGCCGTCTCTGTTTGGAAAGAAGTGGTTCCTCATTCTACCCCAACCACCAAAAAAATCAAGTCTCCCTAACATTGGTCAAGTTCTTGTGACGGGCGACCTGGATTGTGCTCACAAGGTGTTGGTACCAGTAGGGGTAGTCGACTGTGGATGCTGTCCTGCCCGTGCCTGGGGGGGCTTTGTGAATTACCCAAACACGCTAAAATTTGTCAACCCAGCTTGAGCAAAGTTCTACTGTCCGCCGCTTTGGTGCAGTTGGTACCGATACAGTCTGTTCACTTAGTTCACTTTAGGGGGCGCTGAAATACACCGCTCCTTGTAGGACTCCGTATTTTTTTAACACCCCTCGTAGTACCCCGTAAACAATCCAGGATAACTTTACCTCTCAGAAGAACCGGTACAGTACCCTTATGGGAACCCTTACTGTTCCGAAAAACAAAGACAACTCTAACAAACGTGCCTTCAAAACGGCAGGGACGGACTTGTAGTCATCGACATAGGCAAACCTGAGATGATGCTGCGGAGAACTACAGGCATGTGTGTGCCGGATGAGATAGGTTAAGATGATTCAGACTGGTCTTGCTCTTCATACCCTTCAAGTCAACCTTCTGCTTATCGAGCGTCACGACCCATAGATACAGACGGGAAACTCTACAAGACCGACTGTAAAGAATCGCAAGTCCGAGGACGCTTGCAGTTCGATGTAAAGGTGCGATAGCTCTAGGGTTTGGACATTCTTCACGCTGCCATACGTTCTCTAACAATCCGGTCTGCCACTCTATGCTTTTCCTCTCCCGGTTGAAGATCCTTGCCGTAGCCCTGTTATGCAGCAAGCAACTGGCCCAGAAAAACTCGGGGCGGTGTACCGTCCTTACCAGCATAACAAAGGTTTCACCTGCTCCAGAAAGCTCAACTGCAACTCCACAAACCGGGAAAGGAATCGGCCCTCATGCCCAAACCGCCTTTCGTCAGCTTGAATATCGGGGTCGGAATAAGTACGAGTACTAGCAATATCCCCTTTATCGTCTCTATTAACCTAACTTGTATCTACACAAACATATACGCATATATATATATATATATTTGATATACAGAGAGTAATTTTCAACAATCTCACCCGAATCCCTTGTCTTTGTCTTTGATACTTTAAACGCTGGAATCCCAAGATACTTCGGATCCCCTCTGCTTCTCTGAATTTTCGACAACCTGCCGGCTCAGGAGGGTGCCATATTCGGTTCGACGATGCCTGGCTGGAATTTGATGCAGGAAACGACATGTAAATCATGTAGTGTAGGGGCCTTAATAAGTAGAATATGGTCTTGGGGGGTTCCTCACTAGAAACTACAATCTTATGTGCCCCCAAACCCTGGCCCTAGTCTAATTGTTAAGGCCCCTATACTAGCAGTAAGGTCTGCGAGCTGCCTGATCTCGGCGTGGACTTCCACACTTCAGGACATGCCCTGAACGGCAACGAGAAATAGCTGCAAATGCAAACCCCCATCTGGGAGTTTCCAAAAATAGGGGACCCTAATTTGGTACCCTTAATAGTAGGATCCTTATTAACAGGACCCCAAAATCAGGTACTCCTAAATTTCGGAAACTCCCAATTTCTCCCAATATCCCGTACCAGTACCACATCCGGAATTACGAAGCTGTGGCCTCAAGAATTCGTTTCCGACCTGGGCGGCACTGATTTAACAGAGATGCAGCTGACTTGTGTGAGGCAGCGCGGATCCGCAGAGTGCGTCGGTCCAGTCAGTGTACCTTTTGTTTCGATTTCCTTTATCCATCCGTGATGGAAACAAGATCAAAGCGCCCAACAGCCCAACAAGCACCGGAATAGAAACGACAGAAATCGAGTGACGTGCCCTGCGAGGATACCATGCAGACTTGTTGTTATACCTGCCGCCATGCTTCATCATCTCAACATTTTTCATCTCTGCTGATGTCCACTGTCTTTCTCTGGGGACCGAAACGGAACTGTCACTTTCTGTCTGCCTCTTGCTCCTGCTCCTATTGGCCGTCGTTCTGTGATCGGGCCCATGTCGGCGCCACAACCGCCAGCAGCAGCAGCAACAGCGGGAGCAGCAAGAGTAGTAGCACCATCACATCAAAAACAGTTTTGGCGGCTAAAACCAAGGCCTGAACCTGACACCCCGATGCTTCTTGCCCTCTTTCGCTATTCGGGAATGAACTCACGACCTGAACTTGGCCCCTTCTCCAAAGGCCCGGGCTTGCTTTGGACATGCCGTCATGGAAAACGACAACCGGGTAGTCTTCCTGGTTGTTGAACCTTCCGGGTCTTGGAGCTCCTAGAACTTTGGATGTGCTCTCAAAACTCAGAGAAACTCGGCGATGGGTGTTCAGGGAACTGAGAACGGAAGAGTATAGAGTAATTATGCTTAGTCTTCGCCGTCGGGCATTGAGCAGAACTCCAAGGTCGAAATATCGACACCCCAACCCGCGAAGCTTCGTGTAGGACTTGCAAATTCATCCGCAGTCTCAGATCTAGCCTAGCTTTCTTCCTCAAGTGGCTACCGGCCATAGAGCACAAGAGCACTGAAGAGTAAATCTCGCTCGATGGGACATCTGGCTGCGGATACGTCATGCAGCCCCTTTAAGAGTCTTTGACTTTATTTTGCAGAAGCAAACAACTGCAACTGACTGCTTTGGCAAGGGTCCGGTATCGTGCCTCTCCCACAGGATCGGCAAAGTTCGTTCGAAGTCGGCTAGCAGCTTCTCCCTGTCTCCTTCTGCCGACCGGCAGGCGCCCACCGTGTTCAGGAGCAGAGCCAAATACAAAAGAAGTCGGCGGGTAGTGGTGGTGGTACTATTGATATTATTGGCAGTCGTGGTGTTGGAATAGCGGCACTTGTCGTCGCAAGAATATAGTACAAGTAGCAGGTGCAAGCGTGGCAACATGGGACCACATCTGCCACCATGCTGTTGCTACTGCCGTTCCTGCTATCACATGACGACGACCATTGCAACTATGGCTTGCTGCTTCTGCGGCATTTGATACAGCGCTTTCAACTGACACCAAGCAATGCCACGTCACGACTCGGAAGCCTGAACCACCAGTCCTGAAATCATCCGTAGGCTCAAGAGGGCAAGAACCGCCCCAAAGCCAACCGAAAAACTAAAACTTGGGCATCTGGCCCACCAGGTAGTGTAGCACAGCTCGGTACTTTCGCGAGCCGTCCTGGCCAGGACTACTTACGCTTGTCGTGTGGTAGCCGTTCCAACAATGATACTTTTCGACCTGAACAAGACGCAACAAAAAGGTAAAAGGAAAGCTTGAAAAATCACATCATACCGCAGGTTCAGGGTATGCTGCCATTCCCGTTCATGGCAATGAAGGAGCAGGATAGGACTCCGACAACTCCGACAAAGCATTCACGCGACAAGCAAGGGGGAAGCACCTAAGCCCGTTTCAAGAATGGTGCTGAAGGCCGTTCCAGCTGCTTTCCGGAGCGGTGACCGCCGCCCAAGTCGCTCTCATGCGAGCTCTGCGGGACCTATGCAGAGCGCCGCGGCGCGAAATTCCAACTTGCACATCAGCCCCGCCGCTGCCCAGCGTTTCAAGCACCATCCAACATCCGGGTCCAGCCGGCAGCACCTCGAGTCGCGGAGCGTGTCGTCCAGCCCACAGTCCATGTCCAAGCGCAACGGTCAGTCGTAAGTGTGCCCGAAGTCTCTTGAGACGTTCTCCCATGGAGGATACAATCCGATCCGCACTCTCCGTGTGCCAGGACACCAGTCCAGGACCACAATGAATTAAACTTAAGACTTCTAAACCCTAAACCCTAAACCCTAAATGTATAGTCAGTGGATCATCCAGACTCAAGGGACCCCAGAGCCGCTGTTTGAGCCCAAACGTCAAAGCCCCTAGTTACTCTGGACTCTTAGATGCTGCGAAGCAAAATAATTACCAATAATACTCTCTCTCTCACACGGACTCGAGAATAATACTATTTTGGGGATTCCTTATTATAATTATAGTATAATGGCCCCAACACCCGATTTTAATTATTAAATAATGTGCGGATATGGTCTAGTGACTAGTGACACTCTGCTGTGGACTCGAGGACGTGATATGACGCGATGCCTGCAGCGTGCCAGAGGCGAACATGCTTGGGCGAAAACGGATAGCCATCGCCAATTTTTTTGGGGGGCAGGGTTTAGACTTTAGACCGTCCATGCGCCCGAAAGTTCGAAGGTTCACACGGAAAGTGTACCCCGATATAAAGCCAAGTGCGTGCTACCCCATCATGCCTTCTTGCCAGGCTCCACATTTTCGCAGAACCTCCCCCGGTAAGGCGGGAAGCATTCGCAAAAGCCTGCACATGGCAGACAGTGCAGAAGTACTCATCAGGTAAATTTCGCTGGTGTCTGCAAAGGGATTAAACTGTGTCAGCGCTTCGGGAACTTGGAAACCTCCACTATTGCCAAAGGTTCACACGAAGAGACCGAGACCCGAAAACCCTGAGCCAAGCGCGCCTAAGTGCGACAAACAGCGGCCACGGGCCGAGGACCTTGTCTGACACTTTGGCTCCAGACTTGATGTCTTGCATTGAGCCATGAATCGTGACAGGGACGAAGGCGACCCAGCCTCTTGCAACGGTCCTTTCCGGGGACGGCGCTTCAGAATGTAGGCCTTTCCGGGCTCGTCGAGCGGATCCTGCCACCAACAGGCCCAAGTGAATGTCACGGTAGCCACACGGAAGATTTATGAATGATGACAATGCTAATGCCAGCCCGGTGTTGTTGCGTATGGTGGCAATGACCACAGCAAACTCCAGCCGAAACAGGTCGAAAACCTCTGAATGCACGAAAAATCAGCAGCCCTAAACCCCTTTTTTGCTGCAGGCTTGCACGCAACTAAACCCTAAACCCTAAACTCTAAATCCTAAATCCTAAAGCCCTAAACTTGGCCCTAAACCCTAAACCCATTTTGGGGGGTGCCTGGAGCTCCCAGGATCGCCAAGGCTGTGGTAAGGATGCCTCCGCCTGTGGCACGCCCAACGGGGCCTTTTTCAAAGGGTCAGGGTTTACGTTCTCACAACTCGGACAAGCCAGGCGAGGTTCTTGGTCGGTCAGGGTTTAGGGAGTTTAGGGTTTGGGGGTTTATCGGGCTTCGTGTTTAGGGTTTATGGAGTTTAGGGTTCAGGGGTTTGGGGTTTAGAAAAGGGGTGCTATTGGCCGGCTCTTTATGGAGGCTGTAGGGAAGCACGATCCGCAGAAACTTCGGTGGAAAGCTTGGATTCCTCTAGAAGTCTTAGAAAAAGTCGCATGCTGCGCAGAGACAGGCTTTGTAGTTCCACTGCTGTCAGTTTGCAGATGCTTCTACTACGCTTCTTCTTCTTCTTCCTCCTCTCGCCGTGCTTCGGCCTGCCTTACATACCTCTGTTTCAAGCCATGCACTTTCTGATTCTAGGACTCAACTCATCAACATCATCGTCAGCATCATCAGACTGATGCCGGGCAAGCTGAATACGAAACCTCTCCTGGACTCCTGGGCCTGTGGCATTTCCAGGCAAGCTGAGACAACACATGGTCTGGTAGCTGGTAGGCCGTCCTTGTCGCAAATGGTGTTCCATTCCTCAAGACAGGCTGGTCTGGCGCTGGATTCGGAATTGCAGCGGTGCATGTAGCCTGTTGCTTCACACAGCCGGTCGCACAGCCGTCGGCAAATAGAAGGCATGGAGCATTGTTCACGCAGTTTGCCATGAGACTTGCCATGGGAAAAATTTTTGAAGGGCTGGCACGGCCAGGACACTAAGTTCCCCAAAGGCTTAGCATTATACCTGTTGTACCACGATCAACTCGTCGTGGAGCCATGACTCTAAGGTGCCGACCACCAGCGGAAGCCGGTGGGTGCTGATGAATTGGCACAGAGCGTCCCTCTGCATCTTCGCCTGGCTAAGGAGAGGCTGCCAGCAGTTCTTATCCGAATCAGGACAGACCTTGCCTTAACTCAACATCTAGTAAGTAGCGCGAGACACTCATGACGAGTTTCTGGTGTGAGCTGTTTAGGGACTCCGCTATCGCGATGCAGCTCTCATCTGCCGGGGGTGCTTCCGTGCTGGTATGCAAGGGGCTTCGTGTCACAAACCCGATCACCATATTGCTGCCCTTCAAGGCCCGATCCGGCCCCTTGAAGTAACCACAGCTTTAAAGTAATAATAATAATAAGTAACGAATGAAGCTCCGGCCAGTGACGCTAGGGGTGGGGGAGGCACAGGGGGCGCGGAAGCATCTCATTTGGAGGAACCTCTCGGTTGTCCTGGTGGCAGCCTCATGCAGAGTTGCTCTGTTCGCTTCGAAGTGCCCGAAGTCACCAGGTTTGAAAGGAACCCTTGAAAAGTCAACTTCATGCCAGAGACGCGGGCAGACTTCGATTCTGCAAGGCTGCAAGCTCTGCAGCCCCACGGACCTCAGCTTAAGATGCGCGAAACACTTCGCAAGCTAGTCGTGAACGGCATCGCGCATCTCATGGCGTGCTTGCACCCTAGAAAAATCAGTGCGGTTCAGGTTGAATCGGCTTGCTACTCCCCATCTTTGCGGCTCCCGACCTTGAGCCTCGGAGGCGTTCAGGATGTATCCCTACCGAGGCCCAAACCGTTTTCAAACCGAACAGACCGGGCGTGGCAGCGGAGCAGTGCCAACCTGACATCCCACGCAAGATCCCGTGACTCCCAGCTTTACGACGTATTCTTGCGGAACGGGTCCCTATTGGGATTCCTGCTTGTACCGATTACCCCTTGCAATGTGATGTAGAGGATTCCGAACTGAGAACCCCTTCCCCATGTCATAACCGTAGGCTTGAATCAGACAGGAATGGAATGCCCCCCAGAAGGCAGCTTACAAGTTTCAGGAGCTTTAGAACAATGCAATGCACAATCCATGCATTCGCTGCGGGGAAACGGGAAGCCCTTTCGACAAAGCTGACACCTTTTCAAGCGGTTGCGGCTTTATTTCGGGAATCATTGGTTGAAACTTAGTCCCTACGTATGGTGCAGCCTACCAGTCAGCATAGCATGGTAACGTCTCTTATGCAAGAGTATTGCACCTGGTCTGGTAGCATCCTGTCGTATAGTGGCCAACATGGATGCCCAGCTTGAAATGCACCATCCACCGTATGCCCTAACTTCTTGAAGTGCGCAGACCAGAAGCCGCCGACCACACGCACGCACACACACACACACAAAAAAAAAAAAAAGTGCACTCCTCGAAGGAACTTGCAACAGCTAGTTCTGCAGAGTCGTTGTAAGTGTGGCTATGAAAACCCGCGGCTTTCAGTTGTAACCTCAGCCCTAAACACGCAGGGAAGCTGAGGTCTTTGCAGGAACATCCTTGCACTTTCGGCCGTGTTGATAAGCCCAGCTTGAACGATGCTAGCTGCTAGAACTCCCAGGCAAATGCCACCGGTTCAAGCAAACCGCCACAACTCCACCCCCGAAGAACCGCGCATGCTTTCAATTCCCCTCGCACTTACAACACCCCCTTTTCACCAAAGCCTTCAAACCTTGAACACCAAACCCGACTCGGATGCCTCTCAGCCAGTGGTCGTACAAGGACACAGCCCCCGGCCTCCAATCCGTCGGGGCGGTCGGGTTTTGCATTTTAACGAACGGCCGCAACACGAACGAGAAGCCCCTCTAGAGCCAGAGACAAACGCCTTGATGTCATGTCTGGTTGTTCGGAGGCTTCGATGCAAAGCCTTAAACCTTGACTTCCGCGTTTGGGTCCCCTAGGGCTAGGACTTCTTCTTGCCACTTTCGAGACTTTGAGGTTCAGGGGAATCCTGCTATTTCCCGCTGTAGTTCTTGGTAGAAGCGCGGGCCTTGGAATTGAAGACGAAACGCACCATAATCATCTAAGCTTGTCTGACGAAAAGGGCAGCTGATAAAAGAGGGGGGCCCCGCATTGACGGCAGAACACAAACGAAGGGACCCTCAACCCCAGTGAACAATTCTAGTAACTAAGATCCTCTGAAACCAAAGACGGAAGAGATCAAAGGTCCCAATGGCTTGACTACCCAGGGCTTTAAATAACTCCAGAAATCAGAAAGATGGCTTGCAGGGACCAAGCCAGTGGCTCCACGTTGCGGAGCCCCGATGAGCCAACTTCACCCAAAGGACCTGGAGCCGGTAGCCGGTGGGCTTTGTCCACGGTTTCGACTCGCACGAATAGTCCACGCTTTTTGGGGGTTTTAAGGTTGAAGCGCACACACACACACACCCACACGCGCGCACGCGCACACGCACACGCACACGCACACGCACACGCACACGCACACGCACACGCACGCGCACACACACACAAACACACAAACACACACACACACAACTGGGACAAGCCCGGCGAGGTAGGGGCTTAGGCTTAAGTTTCGGGGAGGGGAGTAGACTGGGACATATCTGCAGAGATTTCAAACGGTGACGGCCAGTTTCCATGTTGAATCAGCTGCCGGGTGCAAGCGTGAGGTCCACGCATCTCTTGGGTCTACGGATCTCTTGACCTTGTACATTCATACCTACAGATGGGATCATGCCAAGCATTCGAGGAAGCGATACAATACCTCGGGGATGTCGAATTTTCAAGTCGCGCTTCTTGAGAGAGAGAGAGAGAACTGTCATGTCCCTACATCGCATACGAGCGTATGCATAAGGTCATATCAAGAATCAGCAGGGATCTCTGTCCATCGTCGCACGAGCTCCGATAGGGAATCTATTAAGGTCCTATCACGTGGGTTTTGATCAAGAGTGCCGGAATTGATTTGAAACTGCCCACCTTAGATTCTTAGATGCAGCACGTAAGCTTTTCGTCGGTAATGTTCCAAGAATGTCCCGTAAGGACATCGTTCGAGACTTTGCAAGACCAGCCGACCGGCGCATCTGAAGCCCCAGGTGGAAGCTCACTGGGCAGTTATAAGTACGCCCAGAAGTACTGTTTAATCTGGTTACAGGAAAGTGAAAGGATGACTTAAGTGACTGTCCCGGAAAACCCTTACCATTGTTTGATTGCCATCCTTTACCTCCCAGTATGGTAGAGGAGGCCGCACCTGCAGTTGAAGCCGGCACCGAGATGGGGCGCAGCAGCTTGGAGACCTCTTGCTCGTCGTGTTCGGTTCGGTTACGTTTGCTACTGTAATCATAGGGACCCTTAGGGGGGTAGGGGGACGGGGGGTAGGGGCCTTAATGCCCATAATAAGGACCCAGGACGTATAGTCCCCTACCCCCTAAGGGTCCCTATGACGTAACATGTAGGAGCAAAGCACCAACAACAGCACCCGAGGATCAAGCAAAAGCTGAGAATCCAAAGACCATTCACAACCCCACAGAAACAGAAGAATGCTTCCATATGATGATATCTCCTGAATCTCTACAGCGACTTGGGCCTCCGAAGATCTCCGAAGGGCAACAAGCTAAGTCGGCCAAGGGCCAAGGCAAACACTGTACTCAAGGGTGCTGCTATTAAGCGGTGCCTTCTCCTACAAGGTCTTGGAGGAGGGCCATCGCGATTCCACCAGAAGACCTACTTCCAAATACACTTGCTGTCCCCACTACTCTGCAAAGAGCCTCCCATCTTCATGGACTCAGTACAACACTTCTGCCCCAGAATTGGAGCTTGCATATAACCCATAGCTGACATCGGTAAGTACTTCGGTGGCGAGCATCAGTTCACTGTGGCCGTCGTTGTCTTGACAGTCCTTCTCTGCGCTTCCGTCCAGGAGCGCTCTGAGGGAATCCGTCTGACCTTCCCGGACTGCAATCATGAGTGCTGTGCTTCCATCCTTTGCTTCTGGCATCCTTGTCCATGCCCTTGTCGAGGATCTGATTTATGCAGTCATTGTCGAGGCTGGATGTGCTCCGTATGGCCATGCTTCACCAGCAACATCAAATATCTCTAGCCAGCATCGCTTCTATCGTCCATGCATTTGTCGTGAAGAAGGACGACCAGGAGTTCGACTTTGGACGTCGCTCTGGAAGTTGCAGCGGAGAAGCCCGGTTGTCTCGTCCAGAAAACCGGGCTTCTCCACTCCAGAGCGACGCCCAAAGAATTTTTGTCGTATTTCACACTGCCGTGGCCAGGCAGCTGCTGACTTACAAGGCCGACATCTGGCTGAAGGAGCCCATCAGCTAAATGTCGGCCTTGTAGGTCAACAGCTGCCTGGCCACGGCAGAATGGCCTTCAGCCAGTGTCGCGGTGGGGCGCACGCTTCGCATCGCCCGTGACATTGTTGGGGTTCGTCAAGGCGCGCAAGAGTTCGACCGCCTCCTGCAGGGCCGTCCGTGCGCTGAGTAGTTTTCTAACGGAGGGCAACTCCCGCATGGTGCAGCTCTTTCTTGAAGGAAGAGCTGCACCATGCTGGAGTTGCCCTGCTCAGGTGCCTTGTGGAGCACAGAAAGACTTCTTGTCCTCTTGCAGCACAGCCTCGGGATCCATTCCGGCCCATTGCAGGGTGTGTCCGACACTGCAGCTCATCGTTGGCGGCCGTGTCGATACCGAGTTGCCGCGTGATTTCAAATTTCAAACCATCTGACACCAAAGGTTTCGCTTACAAGGACCCTGTACTTCGTGTCAGCGGATCAAACCACGTCGCACCCGAAGTATGATGATCGCGGTATCCACCATCCAGTGGAGTTTTGATACCTGTCGCTGATGGCAAATTGGAAAAGCTTGTCGAGCGTGGTAAAGAAGAGTACTGCTGTTCGAAGTTTTTGCTAGCTGTCTGACAGGTCGCTAAGGTTGTTTCTCCGCCTACAAACTCCAGTGCCTTTGCATACTGGGACGGTTCATCCTTTTCTTCTTGCAGCGTCTCGATCACTCCGTCCTACTTCGTCTCGGCGCGGCCAAACTTCTCGCGGACAGCTTGTTTCGGTGCCTGGCTTGGGCATGCCAGGCGTTTCCTCGCGGAGCCAAGCAGCGCTTCCTTGCTGGCTTGCGAGCTGTCCTTGCCATCTGCACGCCGTCACCCACCACGGGCATGGCAGGGGAAATAGACTCAGCTTCGGAGTGTATTTTGAGCCGACAGGCTTTGGCTTTAAGGGGCGTGCCGCCTCGTCGGCGCAAGCGGACAACATGAAGCACCGTCAGGCAGATCCAAAACGACCCGGAATCCAAGTCAGAGCTGGCCAGAAACCTGAAAGGAACCTGAACCTCCTAACATAGGGGCCTTAATACTTAGAATAGGGTTTTGGGGCTATTATACTATAATTATAATAAGGAACCCCAAAATAGTATAGGTAATTATTAAGACCCCTTTAGTAAGCTGCTTGTAGAAGCACGGCTGGCATCCTCAAGCCTCGCCTCTGACCTCTAAACCCAAGACCAGAAGTGCACAAAAACGCATCAATAGAGTAAGAACAAGAATAATAGTAATAAGACTAATAGTAATAACAATATGAATAATAGTCATCATAACTAGTGATAACAATAGTAAATGAAGGCTCGACTCTTCGCCGAGGTCGCAGCCGCAGTCCACGCAGCTTTCAGTACCTTTCTGAGGCAACGAGGGTTGTCATCTCTTGTGGTAGCCCAAGGACTCAGAGTAAGCTGTGATGCCATGGGCGCCCAGACTAGAATTGTGACCGTCTGATTCTCGGCTTTGCTAGTTTCTGTGATAATAGTAGCATAAAGTGGCGGAGAACTGCGGACAGCTCTCAGCACGGCACGAAAACGGCGAAGGTGTGCCTCTGGCAAGCGGTGTTACTCGCATAGAACTTGCTTAGCACTCGCACTCGACAGAGTTAGGCATATCTATTGAAAACACGGAAAAGTACTCGCCAAGGGGGAGCAGACCAGCCGAAACAACAGCCGGAGGCCTGCCAGCTTTCGGATCTCTTAGAAATTCAAGGCTTAGGAAAGCAGGGCAAAGGTTGAACAAAACCTGGCATGTGAACCAGCGATTTCATGTTGAAAACGGCATCAAGGGGTGACAGATGCCCCTACCTCATTCTTGCCCTGGCAGCAGACTTGCATGATCGGGTCTAACTGCGTTTCTAGGGCACTCGGTGGAATTTGTCGGGAGGGATTTAACCGCCACCAGAACACTTCTAGTCCAGAGATGACAAAAACACCAATAAATGCAGCCGTAGTAGAGAGTTGGTAGAATTTGAAACGTACCTGCAATTTTAGGTAAATGCTATTCACATCATACGGGATTCCAAGGTTCGTTTGTCAGGTCGCAACACCTACCAAACTTGCATAGACCTACACCCATCCCCTGAACTTACACCTCCGTTGTCGGAATGGCATCATGCTTTTGCCCAACCAAGACCCCTTGAACTTGTCACCTAAACCGAGATCAAACTCAACGATGTGGCTGTGGGAAATGCAGGTCTGGCACTTTGCGGCGTGCCGCTCAAGCCCCTCAGCCCCACCTAGGGTCGGAATTCCGACCCCTTTCAGCCAAAAGCAACAACAAGACATATAATAATGATAATAATAATAATACTAAATATAATGATAGTAGTAGTAATAATAGTAATAATAATACTAATATTACACGAAGACCAGGGCTGGCACTCGAGATGCAGAAGTGCATAACCCTGCCTGGGTGCTCAACAGCATCAGCACTTTTTTGCACTTTGGGGGCGAGGCTTTGCTACAGTCGCATATTCTGTATGCATACGACCACATTCAACAAGAAAGTCGTGAACATGTTCGTGTTTGTGTGTATATATATACACATACACATAGGTTTTTATTTGTATTTACATCATGTGCATGTATCCTTTCTGTTTACTGGGTCGCGCATCTTACGCTGTGTACATAGTTCTACATATATTTCGGCATCTCAGCTGGCCTGAATCTGATGTTGAAACCAGTCCAAGGAAAATATCAGCCACAGCTCGTGGCAAGGAATGATGCTCATGCATGGAGTGGTTGCAGTGTGGAGGAGGTATTGAAAGAGATTTGTGCTTTGATCGTTGGGTTACCCACAAACGGGCAGTAGGCGGCAAAGCTCCGAAAAGTAATCCGAAACCCTGGCCCCACTAAACTCGGCAACCCTCACACTGTTATCCAGACTCTTGAAGTCAGCTTATCAAGGGGCCTTAACAATTAGAGTAGGGTTTTGGGGGCCCAGTTATACTATAATTATGATCAGGAGCCCCCAAAATAGTATCGTATAGGTAAATATTACGGCCCCTATAGTAACACGACAAGTCCTTTCAGCATGCTTGCTTCCCAGTAGTGTCGGGTCTTGGCCCTTCTTGGTCTTGGTGGCTCCGCCACGCCAGGCGAGGCAGTTTTGACTTGGTCGGTCGGTTTCGACTAGCACACTCGCTCACGCAGGCACGGCTTCATGGTCTCAGATAGGGTTTGCGTGTTGTTGTTGTTGGGCATGGGGGGATGCGTGTGGGGGGGTTTTAGGTCAAGGGGGCAGTTGAGGTGACTTCCGAGGCTCTGAGTGGCGCACTCTTCCATGATGGCAGCGGCACTGGCCAAGGAGCACTGTGCAAGCCACCATATTGCCTGGCTCTGTGGGCACCACTACGACTCAACGCCATGTCGGAGAAACCGGTGTGCAAGTTCGACCTGGAGCCAGGATACGAGGTTTAGCAACCTTCGTCCGCGTTGGTAAACCCCCAGCATGTAGCCCTAAGCCACAAAGAATTGCCGGGCGTAGAGCCAGAGCTGAAGGCTCGAGACTCCAGACTGAAGATTTGTTTTATTTTTTGCTACTGTAGATGACACCTACAACAACAAGAAACGAATCTAGCAAGTTGAGGAAACAAACATGATAGTGCCGACCAGTAGGGGGACCTCGGGACCAGTGCCCGGATGCTGGGCCCACGCTGGGCCCACCAAACGAAGCACCACAACGCTTGAGTGAGAAGTTCTCTGTGCAAGGAGAAGAAATGAGGCTTAGCCACCGAAAGGAGGGTCATAAATAATAGGACCCTGACGAGGATCAGATCTCGAAGGACAAAGCCCTGCCTCACCGTCAGTTTCAACCTCAGCTTCAATGCCGAGCTTGCGAAACTTCCCATGAAACATGGGAAGTTGTTGAAATCGGGACCCTTTATCGGGCCGCAAGGACAGACTGGCTTTCAGTCGCTAGGACCACAGGAAGCAAACACTTCAAACATCTTTTTGCTGGCCACTTCCCGGCAACCGTCGGCTTGATGGCATTATGAATGCTTCTGGTACTGAATCTTATTACTAACGCCATGTGGCTCTCCACTCGCGAATACTTCTACGATGATAAGTACAACTGTTTACTCGCGAAGCCAATTCCGACAACGACGTTTTCCACATTCACAGCACCTCCCTAATGCCACGGAACCCGGAACAGCTTCGGAACCAAATGCTTGGAACGTCTTGAAACGTCTATCTTCTAAACGTCCCAAGAGTACACCAACCCTTCAAGCCCTTATGATAACCCTTATGCAGAGGCTCAGGCACCAACACTCCGTTGACTAAGCAATCCGACATTTGTGGGTTTTGGGAAAAGTCTCAAGCGCCGGACCGTTCCTGGCTCCGCAGCTGTTGGTCCTCCGAAACCCAGGTGGCAGAGAGGAGATCAAGATAAACGACTTTGACAGGAAAAACGATTATTTCGCAAACCATCGAACATGCAAGCAAGCTCTCGCTGCCACGGAAGGTTGCGGCATCACCAAAACCAAAACACTCGCGCGATTTCAATCAGGTTGGCGGGAAATGCTTTTGCGATTGACAATAAAATCAAACTCGTGGGGGCTTGAGCGCGCAGCAGCTACAACTACTACTAGGTACTACTACTACTACTACTACTGCTACTACTGCTACTACTGCTACTACTGCTACTACTGCTACTACTACTGCTACGACTGCTTTATTGGGGGCGCCTCAGTTCTCCCTGGATGCTACCGGCATCTCCTGAAGACGCTTTGGACTCCACGGCCTGACGTCGGCAACGAGGCTGTTCAATTTGGGAAGCTGGTTTGTGCTCTCACACTCGGACTGCGACATGCAACCAGAATCCACAAGAAAGAATCAGACGCCAACTCGTGGCATTGCTCCCGGCTGCCTGCAGCCACTGCGAATGCCAAGCCGTGAAGTTCGGCACCACTTCAAAGGGTGGTGCCTCTGAGGGTTGACGGCTTTAGGGCAGAAACGGGTTACGCAACCTCCAGGCAAGGAGCGCTCGGTCGTTAAGGCAACTGTTTTCCGGTTTCCAGTTATATAGTTTCAGGGCATTCCCAGACTTCCTCACTGTCCCGATGCACGCTCTGCAGATTCTGTTTCATTACCTCATGTGAAGAAAGCGATGTTGCAGAAAGCAGCCCACTGAACGCAACAGTCCGACGATTCATCAAAGCTACGACTGCAGTTCTGCACGGCTGCAAAATCCACACACTGCCCGCTGTCAACAGAAAACCGTTGGCAAGCGTCCTGCACATATGCATGGCAACCAAGCAACAGGATGAGTAATCATACTGAGGCATCCGCGATCAAGGGGTTGACCGGCACCCAAATCCTGAACCAAACCGCAGGCCATGCTCCAAGTTCGAGCCCCTGCTCGCCTTCTTGTGGAAGGGTTCCTATCCGAGTCCACACTCCGAGGGCCAAAGGGCAGCATGTCACGATAAATCTCCTTCGTTTTCCTGACGGCGCCTTGGGCACTAAACCCCACAAGTGAGGAGTTAAACGGGACCACCTACCATTTGTAATAATCCCGACCCCTGTACGTCTACAGAGACTTGGTGGTGGCATCAGTAATTTTCGCCATCAGCCAGGTGGGGTTGGACTTATGAGCCCCCAGAATCCCCAGAACCGTTTTAATGAATCCGAAACCATGCAAGCTTCTGCGTGGTTAACATTCGTTGCTTGCAGGCAGATTAACAGCCATGACGATCATTTCTGCCATGACATTGGTGAACAGAGTTTGTCAATTATTTCCCCTCCTACCTAAGGATGCTGCTGTGGGTTGCTCTTGCTCTGACTGTTCTGGTCGTTGTTGCCGCTGTTATTGCGACTTTGCTGGAACATGTCGCGACTTTTAACTGCCGGAAGTAGTAGCCGTGTGCTTCCAATTTTCCATGTTCTTGCTGAGCATTCGGATGCCCTGGTCCTCTTCTCGACCCTTGGAAGTGCTGACGGCCTGAGATTGCGGAGCCTTTGGGACCTGCGCCAACAAGTCGCAACCTTCTCATGCAATCTTAGGCCGATAAACCCGGTACACTTAAAGTACCCTGAAGGAACCCTTATGGTAAGGAACCCCTAAAGTAGCATGGATAGCACGACAGCTGAGGCAATGGCAGCTTGGGAGTCAACTGCGGCGGCGCCTCTATCGGAACCGCGCCGGGCGCCACCTGGTTGCAGGGCACGGAGGCGTTGGCCTCTTGTGGCTGAAGGCTAAGATATACCCAAATATACCATAAAATACCATAATACACTACATTAATTCATAAAAATACCATAATATACTATAGTAATTCATAGAATACCATAATACACTATAGTAATTCATGAAATACCATAATATACCATAGTAATTCATAAAATACCGTTATATACCCTAGTAATTCATACCATGACATATAGACATATAGGGGGCTTTGACTTCAATCCTTTCAGGCTTCGCTCGACGAAAAGTAGCCGCTTTGCTCGGGCTTTTCTACAATGCTTGCCATGGCCACGGTACGGAATGCAGTCATATAGGGGCCTTAATAATTAGAATAGGGTTTTGGGGCCATTCTACTATAATCATAATCAGGAACCCACAAAATAGTATCGGTAATCATTAAGGCCCCTATAGTATTCGCATCGCCGGGTTGAATTGCTTGCTGCTGCATGTTTGAGTTCTGGCGCGGCGTTCATCCGAAAGGCTTTGTGGATTCCGGGATGACCCTGTGAGGTTGTGCTTAAGGCCCCACAGCTGACTGGCTGACTGCACCTTTGCAAGCCGCAAAGCACTTTTGAGTCTGCTCGCACGTGGTTCCACAGGTGTCCCGCGCCGGGCACAACAACAGCCTCACCCGAACATAACGATGGAGGAGCGAACTGCGTCGACTCTATGGCATCTTAACTTGATTGTACAATTCATGGTTGCGCGTGCAGGTTTGCCATTACCCCGGGCGCAATACGCACTGCACAAGCCTCCTTGACATTCCTCTCGGAACTCCCTGTGGTGATTATCCCAAATGGTGCTGTCTTCTTGGAAAATCGGGGACCCGAATATAGTACCCTACATGGTAGGAGCCTTATAAGGACCCCAAAATACGGTTTCCCTAATTTTCCAAAATGGTACACTGGGGCTACCGGAGCTCCGCTCCTCCATCTGACTCCTCTGCCGGCTCGCTGTTGCTGCTTTAAAGGGTGGTCGACAGCGAAAGAGAACACTACTGCTTGCAGTTAAGCCTTCGCCTCAAACCAAAACAACCGTGCCCGACAAGCCCTTGCACTTCTATCCCTTGTCTCCTACGAGCTCGAACCTCCAAAGTTCGGTATCCCGGATCCATAACAGCCTGATTACGGTGACTGATGTAGCGATGTAGCTTTTCTACCCGGGATGTTGGGACAACTCTTGTCATCACTGGGGTGTGGTTGTTGTTGTTGGCAATCAGTCCGAAGGGGGACGGACCACAGCTTTTGAGTTTTGCAGTGCAGTCACTTGTGAATCTGTGGTTTTTCATCGGATGGGCAGGGAGCGTGGTGCCGCTGGCGTCCGGGGATTTACAATCTGGATAAAAGTGCTCAGAAAGTGAGTCCATACAGTAGCCGTGTTTGCACGTCGTGTTTCGGGACTTTTCAGAAGCAAGTTTTGCTTGGCTGCAGCACTTGTTCACAATGATATTTCTGCGCCCTTTGGGGCTAGTTAGTCAGATCTGGTGAGTGACTCTGTCTCACGTTGCATAACACGTAACTACAAGGCAACTACAGTAATCCTGACGTGTATCCTCTCCCTGCGTTTTTGTCTGATTCGTCCAAAACCACAAGGCTGTTAGCATCAAGGGCCTCGGCATTGCATCTCTGTACATGCGTAACTAGGCCCCAAGCTCAACCTTTGACTATGACTAGCTGGAAGGCCAGGCTTTAGAACATAAAAGCCCTCAATCTAGAACCCCAAGTAACAGGACCTACATTACAACGACCCGCTACTCTTCGGAACCGCAAGATCGTCAGGTCTTCGGCTGCTTGCAGCGGTTGCACTCCATCCTCCCGACAGGCCAGGGAATAAGGCCCCCCTCTTTAGCTGTCTCGGCGCGCAGCAACTTTTTACCTGCCCTAGATGCTTGAAGAGCTGCCTTTATTCGGAAAGTGCTCTTTATTAACCCGTTCTTTGAAGGTCAGGAACGACCGACCCTGCTTTTGTCGCAGCCTTAACCGACGCATCGGCTCGTCTCACATTTCGGGCAGGCCTCCGGGAGTAGTTATGGTTGCGGCAATATGCGCAAATCCAATCGCCTTCTCGCATCCTTGGCTGTCCAGGCAGGAGGAAGCGTAACCCGCCCCAACCCCCATCCCCGAACTTCCCGAACCTCACACGACATCCCACTCCAACTCATAGCCTAAACCTGTTCAACACAAACCCTACACTAGATGCTGTCACGCTGCTCATTGTGTTGACTCGGCGTAGCCCTGTTCCGCGCTGCAGCGCTTATCTGGCAACAGTTCCACATCTTTCGAAGCATGGCCCGGGCATAATTCCGTTCGGGTGATCCTTGCCCTACTGAACTTCTCCCCGCTTCCAGGGTTAGCACCAATGACATCCCGTTTGGGCCTTCAACTTTAGCGCAAGACACTCTGGGTGTTTCAGGTGTGTAAAGACGTCACACTAATCATCACTGATGAGTTGCAGTTGCGCCTATGGACTAAACCAGAATTGTTGACGGCAGTCGGCTTCCATATCTTTAGGACTTGTGACTTTCGTTATCTATGTTAATAGTTTTACTGATGAGGGTCCCGTTCATGCGCTGACTTTATCTGACTTTCTGGCGATCGCGATGGTGGGGACGGAGGTGTTGATGATGCAGCTGCTAGCACTTATGTCACGATGTCGGCAGGGTGGGGCCGCATGCGTCGAATCCAGCACGGCCTTTGCATTTCGACTCCTCTCCGATTCCGCAGTGACGGGTCGTGCCGGCCAAAACCACAAGGAGAAACAATGCTCGACACGACTGCACAAGCACCAAACGGAAACAACACCTCTGAATTGAAAGGCTCGCACCCTGCCCACCTGATGTATCATGGGTGCATTCTCTTTGTCAGCGTGACCTCGCGCTGGGGACTGTGCAAGTCGCACTAATGTAGCTATGTCAATGACCTCGCACCTATGAGTCGGAGTGTTACGATTACAACAAGTTAGAGTACGATGTCTATGATTGCATTACCGGCCACTGCCAGATTGACATAGGGCGCTGCGAGCTTAAACTTAGGACGGGGTCCCATGGTAGCTACGGGCGGGCCGGTTGCCACCACAGCCCGGAAATGCTCAGGCTATTCAGGTGACTTGAGCACCAGAACCTGCCGACTTTTCAACCCCCTAGCTTGAACTGACATCCTCGACACTTTACTGTGTTCGCAATGCTTGGTTTTGCTCGTTTCTGACAGTGTGCTCCATGGGAAGAAAGTCTAATTCCAGCAGTCCCGGGAGTAGCTTGGTAGCAGTCATCGCCAGCGCCAGGGTTGTCGCACTTGCTGACTGTCCGCTTCTGCTTTAGTCAGCACAAGATGCATCTAGGAGCAATGCACCAAAGTACGACCAGGATCCTTACAATCACTGCCATCTTTCGGTTAGCCTTCCTTCTATCCGTGTGGTTTCTGGGTCTTCGCCTTCGTCACAACAATCCCCCCTCTACGGCATCCAGAAACTCAGACCACAGAAATACGATGGCATGGTTCGAACATTGCTTCGGGCTACATGTTCGCGAAGCTTAAGGCGATGGTAGTACTGTAAAAAACTTATTATTTCGACCCCATTTGTCGGAGCAAAGGAAGAGGAGGAGTATGTAGTGTACAGTCTACCGTTTATACCATAGTAAAGAGCATTAAGTGTTGAGTATACAGTATGTAGGGACATAGGGTGTGGGATGTAGCTAGCATATAGCAATATACAGTTAAACTTGGCTTTCCGTATACATTAGTATATACTGTAGAATACTGTGGTATGAATACTTCAACACCGAGCCGCACTTGTTGCAATTGGTCTTGCTCGCAAAGTTGTGATTCGCACAGACGAGGCAGATCCTGTCAACAAGGCTTCAAGATCAAACGGGCTTTACTAGGTTGGCCCTTTCATGCCTTCGAAACATGTTCGCAAATAGGATCCTCTTAGGCCCAACAAAAGGCTGACTTAGCTTAGCTTTGTGACATCTTGCCTACAATGCCTGTATGTTCAACCATTGACGGCAACCTCAATGGCTACAACAAGTGTCCTCGTGTATGATTGCGAAACTAAGTTTACTAGAGCCAAGTCCGGACTGCTGAACAGCAAATCCTGAATGACCGCCTAAACCCCTCACCCCATGCATTTTCCGAGACTTGACATCGCATCCCCGAAGCACTGCCTCATTTAGGAACATTACTATTACTAACTTTTGGGAATAGGAATGTTGAATGGTCCTTATGTCCTTCTTGGCACCACACCCCCCCGAAACACTTGCTCCGTACTCCTCTCTAACATCCAAACAAACCCATCCGATCCAAGATTCCAGTCGCCCTCTCGGAGGCCAAAGTCCGAGATCCGCGTCTCTTTCGGGATTCCGCACCTGGGACCACCAGGAGGCAGGGGCTCTAGGACTCTAGGAAAGTTGAACTGCAGTCATATAGCCTGCAGCCATGAATGACGGCAAACCTTCATCCATCGAGTAGCGCAGTCCCCACTAGACGTAGGGATCGAACAAGTGAACCCTAGACCTCAACAGCCTGAAAGTTAAGGGCTGGCCTGGGGACTTACGGTTGGAATGTAGTGATATCTATCAACGGGAAAGAGAAGTAATAGGCAACTTGAGTACCAGAGCAAGACTCCAACAGGAACCGCTGAATAGTGGACACCTAGCAAGTGTACCTGTAACATCCCGTAACGCTCAACTTTAAACGATCTGTTTCAGATCGCGCTGCCTGTTGCAGTGCGACTTGTCCCCGAAGTTGTGGTTGTTGCACACCGGACACATCCAGTCCCCCTGCTTCCACACCTGAAAGCGCTTGAAGCGTTTCAGTCCAAAAGCTGGCATTGCCCTCTGCGAGCACCGTATTTGCTGCTGTTGAGTTCTCTCTCTGCCGTGCCATCATCAAGAGTCTCGCAATGCAAGGGCACAACAAACTGCTGTTGAGCTGGCTGCCTTAATTGCTTGCTCTCTTACTTGACATGACACTCACGGAATTTGATGCATGTGCGCACAAACCATACGACCCACACAAGTTGAAACGTGCATGCAAAACAGTTTTAAAAGTGCATAGACTCATTTCATACATACATACATACATACATACATACACACATACATACATACATGCATACGCGACAAAGCTCACCTACAGCCCTGACACCCAACTATCATGCGAAGAAACATAGCTTCAGTTGGAGAGGCAACAAGTTTCCCTTCTACAAGTATGCCGGAGCCACGGGGAAGGCGGAATGCGCAGGGGCCGCCCCCGCCATCGAAGGAATCGGTGGTGGAGCTAGGCTCGGGCGAATCGTCACAGAAGGAGGACCTCCATTCACCTAGAAGGCGCGAGGGATCGCCCTATTTCAAAAAATTTCGGCTGTCGGGGTCTTGTCATGGACGGCTTTCGTGGCTGTCCTTGCTCAGGTTTCAGAGGAGGGGCTCATCTCTCAAGTATTCCAGACAAGATCAGACAAGGACGCACAATAACAAGCCTTCAGTAGACTTCGTAGACACTGCGGCCGTGCATTATGCAGCCACGGCCACACCAGTGACGTTCCCGTTATCGTCCACAGGCTCGCCTTTTGTGGCCATGTTCGCCGCGGCCATGTTTGCAGCCATATTCGCTGCCATTGACGTGCCCATAGGCATTGGTGCAGCCTTGCTTGCTGATCGACCAGGGCAGTACACTTCTAAATGCTCAAAAGTGCCGGGTTGCATAGAGGGCTCATGAAGGCTCTAGTTTGCGGAGTTGTGTCAAAGACTATCAGTGGGAGAGCAAGCACTGATTAACCTATGGGTACGGTGATTCCGCTTCGGCATGGAAGGCTTCTTCTCGTGTGAACTTCTCGATTCGGAACCCCCTGTGCTTGCATAAACGCTGCCTCATGAAAGCATGGGAAATCAGTTACTTTCGCTCTCGCTGACTATCTACACATGTAAGCCTGGAAACTGTTGATACTGGAACATTACTGTTTACTAGTTCACTCGGGTTCTACATGCACGGCTGCTTGGCCGCATTTGTGCGCACACCTTCGCCAGCAGCTAATCTTTGCATTCCGCAAAGTGCAGATCGCATCCTTCGCGACACTTGTTTCGCAGCTGCTTGAGGGTACATCGATAATTCCGATCAGATCAGGGCTATAAATATACCAAGTAGAGATGGGCTGCTATTTACGTGAAACATGGCCTTCCACGGACGGGACGTGAAGCCCAACCTACAACAAACAATCAACCGATTAGGATGATCAGGACCAGGAGATACCTAGAGCCCTAGAGTACTTAGCGTCAACGGATGGAAAGCACCCAAGCACCCTGTCACGCCCAAGATGCAATGAAAGCTGCCTGATTTGCCAGGGCCAGAAATTAAATCCTAAACCCTTTTTTGCATCAGGAGTTGTGCAATCACCAAACCCCTGAACCCTAAACCTTACTGACTCCTAAGACCTGCCCTCGAAAGCAGCAAGCAGGGACGGAGGCCCTGAAACCGGCAAGTGTGCCTCTAAACAATTAAAGCCATGAAGCAGACTGGCAGGGAGACGCCGAGTTACCGGGTTGAATGAAGATGCCAAGTGGGTGGTACTCTAATTTCACCGTAGTCTTTTGAGGACCATGAGAGAACTACCCAAATGTGGTCTCAATGCCATGGCACTGGCATGTACATGTTCTGGGGGGCTCCCATACCCACCACGCCCGGCATGTGCATAGCCTGGTGCTTGTTTGACTTTTCGGGGCTCGGGGGTTTGTAGAGGTGCATGCCATAGCGGTTTCACCATCGCTTCCTAACGACGTACGGTTTTTGAAGGAAATATCTAATTACCTAAACCGTCAACCGAATCCTGAGTGGCTGTTGTTGGATGCTGTCCCGGCTTAGGGCTCCGGTACCGTGGAGTTGTTTAAGTCCGTATATTGGCTCTCGCACCGGGTTGTCGTGCGGAGAGCATTACGCCCCAGGCCCGAAGCCACAGACAGTCTATGGTAAAGCTAATCTCAACCAAGCCCGTGCGGCCCAAAACTAGCGAAGCCCAACCACTATCGACCATTTTTCCCTCCTATCGACACTTTCTGCTTTGGGGTTTATGCCCTTCCTTTCGGCTAAGCTATCGGCGCGTTTTCGAGTCTCGGGCTTCTGGGGCACGTGGTATAAGTCATAGTTTGGCCTAGGGTTTCGGCCTGGGTTTAAAGGCCCGGCGTGTGGAATTATCAACCTAGGCAACTTATTGCAGGAGGACAGTAGATATGCCAAGACTATGTAGCTATTGCCACCGAAGGAGCCAGAGGTCGAAATCGCCATGAGTGTCGCTGGTTACGAGGGATGCTAAACCCCCAAGATTCAGGCAGGGCTTGCGAAGAACGGTCTATAGGTGATGTTTCAAAATCCAACACGGTAGGTGGCCTATGGACCAAAAACTGAAGTCTCAGGGGAGTCCAAGCTTGAAGAAGCATGTCTTCAGGAACTCTTGCCTGCTGTAAGCATGGTGTCGGTTGCTACCTGCTACTGATTTCAAAAAGAAATCCACTCACCACCGCTCTGACGCCCTCCACCATCATGAACGTTTAAGGGTGTTAATGGCCTTTTTTACCTAGGAATCCCTAGCAGCTCGAAAGCACACCCGGAAAGCTCCCTGTTTTTCAATCCTAAACTGGGCCTGGATGTTGGCCATATTGACCAGACCCTGGAAGCCACCGAAGGAAGCCGGCACCGCCTGCACACCAGGTGTCGATTGGACTGGTACAGTAACGGTAAGAGTACACGAGCGAGCCGTGGACCTTAGAGTGGCCATAAAGCCCCAAAGGCAGACGACAAAATAGTCAGCTCTACGAGCGATTGCCGTGTGAGTCGGCTTGGCAAGTGGCTCCTTCCTTCATGCTGACACTCGAAAAACTTGAAAAAAAAGGTATCGACGTATGCCGTATAACGTTACCGCTAAGCCCTCAAGCACTCAACAGCGAACAACGATGCCCAAGCTGCCTGTGTCTGCTGAGCCTGCTGTTTTGGAAGCTTGCCTGGGGCTGTTGGAGGTCACAGAGGTCGAGCTAGGTGAATACCCGACAGTCATTGGGCAGATTCAGCAAAAACCCCGCTGAGCCAGCATCATCAGCATCAGCTGGAATACTTTTGAAACTCTCGCTCCCATCTCCGCCCTTGAACTCACAGCAGGTGCAGCAGTTTAATCCACGCAAACCAGCACCAGCCACAATCCTTTTCAGCCCATATCCGGGTCTTCGAACCCACAGCAGGCAAAGCAACTCGACCCACTCATTGCGTGGATTCAGCGAGCTGCTGGAACTGCTTTCAAGTCTCATCAAGTCTCTCTGTCCCGCTCTCTTCTTTGGGACCGCTCTCTCTGTCCCATCTCCGGGTCTTCGGACCACTCTTTTTAATATCACTTTCTGGGCGCAGGTGCAGACATTGATTGGGCCGATTCGACGAACGGCAAACCAGGCATCAGCAGCACGAACTGTAAGAAGACGTTTACACTTTCTCTTGCAGCCCTTGGACATATGTGCAGCAACTCGCAAACCACCGCAGCGGAAATCTTTGTGATCTCTCTCCCATCTCCGTCTCTTGGACTCTTAGCAGGCGCAGCAGTTCGACCCACTAGAGCCGCAGGGCCGCGGTTCCACCCCCTCGTTGCACGGATTCATCGAACGAAAGGCGCGCATCATCAGCATCCTTTTAAATGCTCTACCTTTGAACCAACAATAGTTGCAGCGACTCGGTGCGCAGGCAACAATTCGACCCACTCGCACACGAAGCATCATCAGCATCAGGTGCCATCATCGGACGGATCCAGCAAATCGCAGAGCGAGCATCATCAGCATCAGCTCGAATTCCTTTTGAATCCTTTTGAACTCGCTCTCTCTCTCGCTCTCTGTCTGTCTGACTGTCTCTGTCTGTCAGTGGCTGTCTCTGTCGGTCTCTGTCTGTCTCTTCTTCCACACAGCCAAGAGGGACAGTCCTGACTATCCCTCCGCGCGCGAACCCTTTGTCTCTGTCTCTGTCTCTGTCTCTGTCTCTCTCTCTCTCTCTCTCATCTCCGAGTCCATGAACCTCTCATTGGGCGGATTCCGCAAAACACCGAGCGAGCATCATCAGCATCAGCTGGACATGTTTTCCCGAAAGCATCGCGAAGGGTTCTTCCGTGCGGAGCCCCGCAGAAAAGATACATAGGGTGAAGTACATAGAGTGAAGTGATGCACTTGACTCTATGTGACTCTAGTGTGACTCTAGTACTCTGTGACTCTGTGACTCTGCGACTCTATGACTCTATGACTCTATGACTCTATGACTCTATGACTCTATAGACTCTATGACTCTATGACTCTATAGACTCTAATGACTCTATATCTCTACTATTATACACTCTACTATACTCAAACTCTATCTCGGTATATTAATCTTTCTTTTATAGCCGGGGTGGCACCATCCCCATCGANTTCACAGGGATTCGCGTGGTCGAGCGCACGAACGCGAGGTAAAGTGACACATCGCCATACGCACTAAGCAACCCTTCACAGGGATTCGCGTGGTCGAACGCACGAACGCGAGGTAAAGTCACAAAGTATGCGGCGCAACTTGCAACCCTTCACAGGGATTCGCGGGGTCGAGCGCACGAACGCGAGGTAAAGTGACACATTGTGCGGCGCACTTTGCAACCCTTCACAGGGATTGGCAGGGTCGAACGCACGAACGCGAGGTAAAGTGACAAATCGCCATACGCACTTTGCAAC
>BGNK01003878.1:49350-64421 GCA_003297005.1 Symbiodinium sp. clade A Y106
GGTCGAGTGCACGAATTTGCAACCCTTCACAGGGATTGGAAACTTGCAACCCTTCACAGGGATTGGCGTGGTCGAACGCACGAACGCTAGGTAAAGTTGCAATTTTTGATGTGCATTGAAGCGAAATTTGCAACCCTTCACAGGGATTGGCGTGGTCGAACGCACGAACGCCAGGTAAAGTTGCTACTTTTGATGTGCATTGAGGCGAAATTTGCAACCCTTCACAGGGATTGGCGTGGTCGAACGCACGAACGCGAGGTAAAGTTGCTACTTTTAATGTGCATTGAAGCGAAATTTGCAACCCTTCACAGGGATTGGCGTGGTCGAACGCACGAACGCGAGGTAAAGTTGCTACTTTTGATGTGCATTGAGGCGAAATTTGCAACCCTTCACAGGGATTGGCGTGGTCGAGTGCACGAACGAGAGGTAAAGTTGCTACTTTTGATGCGCATTGAGGCGAAATTTGCAACCCTCCACACGGATTGGCGTGGTCGAAGGCACGAACACTAGGTAAAGTTGCTACTTTTGATGCGCATTGAGGCGAAATTTGCAACCCTTCACAGGGATTCGCGTGGTCGAGGCGTGCTTGCGCTCCATTTCAACGATAAAACTGGTACGGGCACGTTGCTTTCCTGGAACTCCTAGGCCTCGAAACTTATGTTTTGGAGTATTCCCGAAAGCATCGCGAAGGGTGCTTCCTTGCGAAGCCCTTCAGAGAAGTACACAGAGTGAAGTACATATGACTCTATGTACTTGACTCTATGACTCTATGCCAACTATGCACTCGACTCTATGACTCCATGACTCTATGTACTTGACTCTATGACTCTAGTCTAAGCATCCACGCACTAGACTATATGACAGATACATGAACTGAGATACGTGACGGGAGAAAGACTTTATATACTCGACTCCGTGACTTTACCTAGCTCCAACACTCATGGCTAATCATGCTTTCGGGCCACTTGTCTTCTAGTTTCTCTCCCATCTCCGGGTCTAAGACTCTAAGAATCTTCTCATTGGGCGAATTCCGCAAATCGCAGGCCGAGAATCATCAGCATCAGCTGGGAACTTTTTGAACTCTCCCTCCCATCTCTGGGTCTATGAACCCCCCATTGGGCGGGTTCTGCAAATTGCAGGGCGAGCATGAGCAGCATCAGTTCGAACTCTTTTTCATTCAGCGCATCGCACAGCATGCATCAGCAGCATCAGCCTAAATGCTTCTTGAACTCTCTCTCCTATTTCCCGGTCCATGAACCCCTCATTGGGCAGATTCTGCAGATCGCAGAGCGAGCATCAGCAGCGTCAGCTCGAATTCTCGTGCAACTCTTCTTCCGCAGGGCAGGGGAGGACGACGAGTTCCCCGACCACCAGGCACGCCAGTTTTCTGGGGCTTTGGGAGTGTAAGTAACTCTCTCCTTTCTCTCTCCTATCTCCGGGTTTATAAACCTCATCGCAAAGCGAGCACCATCAGCATCAGCTCGAATTCTTTTTTGAACTTTCTCTCTCCCATCTCCGGGTCTGTCCCATTGGGCGGATTCAGCAAATCGCAGGCTCGAACTCTTTTTGAACTCTCTCGCCCATCTCCGGGTCTATGAGCCCACAGCAAGTGCATACTATGTATGGTCTTCATAACTTTCGTCGAGTTTCAGCGGTTGCATGCCGTTCGAAGAGGCCAGTTGAGGTTGCCGCAGCCGACACAAGTCCAGCTCCCACCTCTGGGGGTGCAAAACTCCTCCATACTGGGTAAGCGGCCTAACACAAAAACCTAAACACCTGTGCACTGCAGGCGTTCGTTTGGACAGGTAATAAAGCCTGGTGCACCATATGGAGACTCGCGTGCTGGCCCCCCTTTGGGCGCAGCACCGTAGGATCCGCTCACCTAGGAGAGTGCAAGGCCCTGGTGTTACTCGAGCTCGAGCTCTACTCTAGCAACCTCTAGCGGGGTCGTGCACTGTACAGCGAGCTTTATTGTGGTCCTCAAAGTAGCCTCGCACCAACAGAAAGTGTCGAAACGTGCTACGATGTGCAATGCAGTCGCTTCTTCGCTGTCGCTGGGCCTTGGCGCATTGCATCGATTGCAAGCTGTCCTGCTGGAGTAGTTGTGGTTGCCACACACTGGGCACATCCAATCGCCCTGCCGGAATCTCCACGCTTGGGTTGGAGGCTGCTGATCTGGCCCTGATCCGGGAACTTCGCCTGCCTTCTCTTTGGAAAGGTTACACCTGTTGCAAAACAGCTTGTCGGCAAAATTGTGGTTGGCACACGATGGACAAATCCAGTCCCCGGGCCGCATCTCTCTGGCGGGCTTGTTTGCCACAGGTGAGGCGCTCCAGCCGCCGGGCTTCGGAATACGACACCGATTGCACATGACCTGCATCGGGGCCAATTGCTTCAAACGTTCAAGGGCCAAGCTTTGCAGAATGGCCCTAACCCTTTTTCAATTCGACATTGAGCTTGGTCGTTGTGCTGCTGGGCATACGTAGATGGTGTATCCCTGCACCTTGAATACTCCGGGACTCGGTGTCAATGTTCTCAGCCTGTTGTCGGCGTAAGCACTCTATTCTAGGCTACATACTGCTCCCAAGATCTTCGACCAATGAATCCACGATTTCTATGAAGGCTCGGCCTTGAGCTATACGACTCAGGATCTTGTGCTGTGTCGGCCAAGGACGATATGAGATGGACAGGTGTCGGATTGCTGCTTCTGTGGGCCCAGAGCTGAGTCTGTGCGGCCCGACTTACCGCCCTTAATCCACGGCTTCTGCTAATTCGGACAGGATTTTGGGGTATGTATGTATGTATGTATGTATGTCTGTATGAACGCATGTGTGCATGTGTGTGTGTGTGTATGTGTGTTGCGTGTTGTGTGTTGTGTGTTGTGTTTGTCGTGTGTGTGTGTGTGCATGAATGTATATATATCTATATTATCCACTTACTTTGTACTTTTGCTTATCAGCTCATGTATCTCTATCTTTATCACATATCTATTTATCTATCTGTTCATCTTTTTTCAGATATACACAAAAACTGTATGTAACGTAGTAGTAGATAAATAGGAAAGCCTGAGGGTCCCTGGAAACCTCGCAGTGCAACGCAAAGGCCGCTGGCCCAATACACCAGAGAAACAAGCCCCGGTTTTCTGGTTAGGGTTTAGGGTTTACGCTCTCGCAACTCGGACACAGCCAGACGAGGATTTAGGGTATATACGAGATTTCACACTATACGTATGAAGGTAAAAGAGGGGGGACGATTGATATTATCCTGATGGTGTCGGAGGCCTTGTCCGCATAGTTGTGGTTCGAGCAAGCAGGGCATATCCAATCCCCTGCGCGCATTCCAGACATCGGCGCCATGGCACGGGGCTGCGCGGCGCCTACCCTGGAGAGATGAAGCTATATATAAATATACATATCTATATATATATATATGGGGGCCCATACATATATATATATATGATACTGGGCGATTATATGATATATTTTATTCTACGGGTCAAAACTTATGTTTTGCATGTTGCTGCAGCGGATACACACTTGACTATCACGTTGTACCTATGCTAGTGCTGCAAGGTGTGAAGAAACTCGGTCCAGCTCTCATGCCACGTAACTGCAAAACAACAGGTTGTACACAGCAATGCTTCGATGCATGGGTATTCGTGATTCCGGAACGAGTTGCGAGTCGACGATGACTGGCGAGTGAGACCCAAACTGCACCAGAGCCCCCGGGCCTTGTTCCCACGAGAAGGGCCCAAGCGGCGGAGCGTCAAGCAGTTGCCTACCATCGGGCCTGACAATTCAGGAGTTGGATCTCGAGTGCGCGCAACAAAAGTGAGCCTCGCTGCAGACTGTTCGACACATTATTCAGTCAAGTAAAGCTCCTTGGACGTAAGTCTGTCGTCGATGCCAAAAGAATGGAGCAGCAACAGTTCGCAACCCTCCCCCTGCTGCCCAATGAAGAGCTGAAGGCATCAGTACATGTAGGAAGAGGTTGGCAGATCGTAGCCGAACCACTTGCTGACAAGATCTGCACGTCTGTGGCCAAATCAAGCATCGAACGAAGGAAGCTTTCATGCGGCTACGCTGTGCTGCTTTGCGGCCATACGACTTCAGATCTGGGATGCAGCCTAACGAATCACTCCGAGCATCTCTGACATCTGAAAGTCTAATATGGGGGCCTAAATAATTACCAATACTATTTTGGGGGTTCCTTATTATTATTATAATTACAGAATCATGGGCCCAAAAACCCTATATTAACGCCCACTTCGCTTCGATCCCCGGCTCTAAGGCTCAGACTGAGAAAGAAGACGTCGGGGCTTGGAGTATTGAGGCCTGTCAGTGCGGTTGATGGTATAAATCCTGCATTACCCATAATAAGGAATATACCATAACTCCCATAGTTTAGAGTCCTTCGGGTAATGCAGGATTTATATCATCAACCGTATGGAAGCATCATGGCATTGCGGTCAAGGTCGTGGTTTTCGCGTGGGGGGCCCTGGGGGGATAGTTACCAAGGCTTTAGCAACGAACTCTCGCGTTCAGAGACAGTGGGACCGTGCTTAAGTGAATCTGTATTCATATGCAGGTTTCCTCCCCTCCCTGGGTCTGCAATAACTATCTTGAGACTTAAAGTACTAACTCTAGCCAAGACTTTCGGCACAAGGGGCGTACCATGTTTGCAACAAAAACCCGGTGCGCCATTCCCCTGCACACCCTGAGCTAAGTAAGTTCAGAATCTCAAAAGGCTTGACTCCTGGAGGCTCAGATGCGAAATAAATAAGCATCCTGAACACCCTTCTCATCGTCTACATGTTCGTCAGCTTCGAAACATACTAAACATGACGCTGTCCTTATCAGCTTTGTTCGAGCGCAAAAGCGTGTCCTACAAACACTTCTCCAGCTACTACGACTGCTTCTATACTAGTACTAGTATGGCACTAAGAATCAAAGCTCAAGGCATGATTGGCAGCAAAAGCAATACTTATTCCCAGAACTGGTAGCTAGAAACGTCTGCTTTTCAATTCCTGAGCAGCTCCCCAAAACTAAGCGTTACGCAATTCCACCGCTTCTGCTGCGGCACCTCAAAATGCAACCACGGAAAGGGCCCGGCTTTTATAGACTCGATCTGCTGCATCGACTAATGCATCGAGCGAAGATGTGTGATTTGCCTGGCACAGCGCAGGACTTCTGATTTGGGGCGGAGCTAGACGCTGGGGCTAAGGCTTTCGCTCTAGATTTCGGCTTTAGGGCTTAATTGGAGTCAGAGATAACCGCGGCATCTACACTCTGGCGCGAAAGCTCGGAAGAGCGACCACTGGCTGAACGAAGGGCTGCGGCCTCTTCGCCTTTGCAACTTAGGGACAGGGCATGGACAAGCCGCAGCTTTTTCTGGCTGTTGGGAAATCACACGTACATCTTCTGAACTGCTGCTCGTCCAGAGTTGGCCCGGCAGGATCAAAACTTCTATCCCCATATGGAGGGCTCGAAAACCAAGAGCATCAAACAACATTGGGGCTTGCTGGCTCGCTGCTACCTATACTGAGCGAGGTCGATGCAGATCGGATGTCCGGAAGAAAGTCAATCTTGTGCTTCTCGGTTGGCCATGCTAGTTTCGGATCAACCAGTTCGCCGTGGCTTGAGTTTGGCATGGAGCCCCGTTGTGGCCTGCCATGGGCAGTACTACTGTTATTTATCAGGGGCTATTGCAGACCACAGCGGTCCCTTGTTCCCTTCGGAGTAGGAAATATCGCGCCTCTTCTTACAACACCAACCCGAGACCACCTCCATTTCACAGCTTTCGAGCCAGTACTCAGTACTGGAGCTATACGTGATAACTTATGATTCGAGATCACTTTGCACCTTAGTTAATTCATGGCATAAATGCTGGTGGATAATGCAATTTCTTTCCCACTGTGTTGGAACGCTGTCACTTTCGTGTGCCAGTATGCCCACATGCTTCAGGCTCCCGCAGGGTCTCGCTGCGTCCTTGGCACTGCCACTAGGCCAATATGAACATGATGTGTGTGTATATATATATATACATACACGTACATGCACCTATACACATATATAAGCGTATATACATATGTACATATTATATATATATATATACATACATACATGGCATGACAAGTGCATACATCGGGGGGTCGTGGGGGCACTGACAGCTATGGCAGTGGTCTTGAATCGCTGACGAAACGAAGGAAACTGGGAATCCTGAATATGTGCCCCAGTCGAAGGATCCGTGATAGAAAGATAACGAACACGGGCCCCCAGTTTTGAGAAGCCTCAACGCGTCTTTTCTAATCATTGCCCAAATGGCAAAGGCCCATCTATTCAGGTTCAACGGGCTTGGCAGGGTTTTGGCATGTCGGTTCTTTGTTCAGGTTGCTTGCCTCAGCGGTGCGATTTGTGGTCTGGTTTTACGCCTAGATCCTTTGGACTTGAAATGAGAAGGAAAGCTGTGACAAGACCAGCTACTGTATCTTCTTACGGAGTGCAAAGGGGAGCAGCATGGCCGGAAACTCAGACTCCACATCTATCGCCTCCGATGCCGCAGCATGATCTCACAACTCAAGCACTCGACCTTATAAACCCAAAGCCAAACACCCTTTTTCAGCACCCCTAAACCCTTTTTGATCGAGGTCTCTCTGAAGTGCCTCCAAGTTGCCTAAACCCTACACTCCCAAACCCGCTAAACCCTTACTTTCTGCCCGGGGCTCCCACATCTCAGACACAGCCAGGACGCCGTCGAAGGGTGGCTCAGTGCTCAGGGAGAACATCATCGAGCCCCAGCCTCGCACTCCGTGAGAGTGCTTTCTCTTATATGCACATATATATATATATGGATATATACATACTTATATTTATTTGTGTATACATATATATGTATATATATATATGTTGTTTACAATATGTGTATCTATATATTTTACATATATGTGTGTATACAGTTGTACGTTTATCATATCACATTATGTCATGGCATTATGCACTTATACAAGTTAAGTAGCGCCCTCTCGCACATTTCGGATATTGGAGGTGAGGCTTGTCCAGGTAGGCAGCATGTGCAACGGCCGCTCTGAGACATGCCGCATGCCTTGTAAGTGCAGCAGCCGATCGGCTGAGCACGATTTCGACATCTTGAAGTTCGTACCCATCGTCTTCTTGATGATGCGTGAGTTCGGCAACATGCCGCAGTGCTTGAACACCCAACGTCCCCTGTCGTCCGCCGACACGACGCCTTCACCTTGGAAGATAGGAAGTGGCAACTGGAGCATCAAGCTGACGGAATCCGTCAGTTTTACTGGAACTTACTGGAACCTTCACGCTGTGCGCAGGTGTTTCAGTTGCCTCTTCCTGTTTCGGAAGAGGCCCATCATGGAGTCCTGGCTGTAGCGCAGGGACTTGACCAGGATTTCTTTCTGATCTGCCGACTCCACGAAGCCCCGGCAGTGCAGGGGTCCAGGGGTCAGGACCACCGATCGACCGGCCCAGCCTGCTGGCATCTGCACACCTACTAGTACCCGTCTGAGACATAGACAGCCTCCTCAACTTCACTCGGGAGACTCTTCAAGATCCACCTTTCAAGATCCACCTTGGGCATCACCTCGTGGCTCCGATTGTGCCGGAGCATCTTTGGAACTCGAAACCACGCCGGCCCTGCGCAGAAGCCGCGCAGCGCTTGCTTCGGAACGCATAGATGTCGGTGAAGACGGGCTTCGGAATCATCCAGGTCCTGCTTCAAGCTCGAGGAAATGCCCCTTTGAGCTCGAACTTTGCTGCTAACGTCGCGAGGTCATCCAGATCGCTTCCAGTGTTGAGAGACGCTGCGCCTCTCGCGGAATAAGTATATACATACATATATATATATATATTTGCATATATATATATATATATATACATACTTACTTATTTGTGTATATAATAAGGCTGCTGCCAGTAAGCCATGCCCAGCAATTGGCTCAGCTCCTCGAGCACAACTTCCCGACACGCCCTTTGGATGAGACAGGGGCCTTTTCGTTTCGACGCCCATCCGAAAGCAGCTGCCTTTGGCTGGGAGTCTGGCTGAAGGTCCCTGCTCCTGGGGGTAGCTGAGGTGACGAAGTGGCTACGGTGTAGCATGTGGACTGGAACATGCCGCTGAAGCATGCCCGCAGAACGCTCGCAGTTGGTGCTGGAGGATCGACAGGTGCAGAGCACATGTCGAATTCGCATGGACATACTCGTAAACCATAAATGCCACGAACTTGAGCCATAGCCGTTTGTGGCTACGCAGGCACTTCGGAGCTGTCAGGAAACTCCCCGGCGAGGTCGGCATTCGCGAACTCAACCGAAAAAGTACGTATGTGGAAAGCGCGACGACAACCGACTCAGAACCCGAAACTGCAGAAGCGTTGCAGCAAAGATCTGCCTTCGTTGACAAGGCAGTGCCCCGGGCTGTACGCCAGACCTGTGGCTGGCACAGCAAGGCTCTCTCGATTTCGCTGCGCACCGACAATAGGTTGAAGGTTGAAGAATGCCCATGAAATTGCCTTAACTCTTTGAATGTGCTCAGCATCCCAAGCAAGTCGATGACTCGGGCCATCCTCTCTCCCGACCTTTGGCAACCTCTGAAAGCTTTCGTCATCAACTAGACCACGACGACATGAGCCGCTGTGACATCGGGGGACGCCTTTGCCGCCACAGGAGGGTTCTGCCTGGGTCTCTTTGCCGTGTCAGGCCGTACGTAGGTCTTTGCGAATTAGTCTGCCTAAAGCTTCAGCAGGTTCTTTGCCCAGGATGCACAACGTCGCAGGCACATTTCGCCCGAATTCAGATGTCCTTCCGTGAAGACCATGTCAACAAAAAGCTGGGGTCGCAGGCAACGGCTTTGGCCAACCAATCGGACGTTGGAGCCTGAGCAAATGGAGCTCGGCAGACACCACGGATAGATCGGCTGGAACAATTCATGCAGACCTTGAGGTAGCACCCCATAGCAACCCGACAAGGAAGCTAAGAACAACGAAGAGGTGGATTCGCTCTGGGCTTCGCCGGCAGCGCAACGGACACGGCATGACATTGTCTTTCAGTCGCGCCGAGGAAGCAAGAAGCTAGTCTCTTAGTGTCAAGGCGCCTTGCAGCATGCAAACCGGCAGCTCCTAAGCCTCTGGCGGAAAGCCCTCCTGTGTCCGCGAACATGGACTTGTACTCCGACGTCAACTCCTCGTGCAGGAAGTAAATATACATATATATATATAGAGAGAGAGATAAGGCTATATATTGTATATTGGATACTACTATATATATATATATATATATATATTATATACACACAATACATACATTTATATATATATATATATATATATATATATCAAATTGTATCAAGCCCAAGACTGGACTTCTCAGGCCGCGGAAGCGAAGCCACTGCCCAGAACAGCAAAGTATGAACCCCTGAAGCCACCGCACCACACTGCATCCCGGAACCCAAACGAGGAATTGCTGCCTTTTGCCGGGCAGATGCAGTAGCTGGAAACCCTGCACCTCTGAGACCTCAACAGCCTGAACCCCGACTGACCCTGCAATACAGCACAAGTACAGCCGGAGCATCCTGCGCCCCACTTTGGGAACGAGGCATGACAGCGATAAGGCTGTAGGCTAGCGGCAAGACCTCACAGAAGGAGGAGGTCAGGTTTTGCCACCCGCGTAGCTGACCAAGTCGCACTGCAGGGAACACTGCAAGAGAGTACGATGCGTACGATGCAAGTTCTGGGGTGAATCCGAGCTCCCTTAATCAGTCACAACTCAACACCAAGTAACAATCCGTGAAAAGAGGTGAGCGCGAACCACGCCGAACTCGGCAAGCACAACTCGCTCGAACGACACCCTCAGTACGCAGCGATGCGCTGCAACTATCAGTCTCAAGACCCACACTGAGGATTTGTACAACAAGGCCCGTTTGTTACGGGGCGAAGTCTGTCAGAGAAAAGCAATTGGGCGTTGTTGTGTTCGGTCAGTGAAGGCTTGACATACTGGCATGGTTCGGACAACTGCCAGATCGTGGCACGGGCCGATCTCAACCTGGGAAAGATGACAGAGCCGGACTATGCTTGGTCCCTTCCGGCGAAGCAGGAAGGAGGAGGAAACTATACACACGCACGCAAGATTATCCAATTATGTTCACATACATAAAATGCATACATACATACATACATACATGCTTACATACATAAATACATACATGCGTGCATGTACACAAATACATATGGAAATACTATATATATACCTAAACGTACAAATTTTATACCCACAACATATAGGGCGAATATGTGTGTGTGCATATATAAATACAATCACCTTTCAATTTCAATGATCACTTATATGTGTATGTATAACAAAAATATATATACACATGCATACCTTCCTTGTTGTGCGTGTATGTAGAGAAACATGATCTAGATATAGACATGGATGATATTTAGGTGCGCCGAAACCTTGTTCATCCAGACCCTGACCACGAACTGCAGCTTTCCTGCCTGCGAAATGGTAAACAGCAGCTTCTGTGGCGGTGGCACAGGCACCTTTCAGGTCTAGGGTCCTTGTCGTGTGCCTTTGCCTTATAAGGCCAGGGCTGATGTAATGAATGGCCAAGTTTTGTGATGGTCGCCCTCCCTGAACACTACGATTCCTGGTCTTGTATGCAATTTCTCTGTGATACCGGTCGTTGCCCGGGCTTCTGTGATTGCACACGACTGCTCTTGATGTATACCGCACAGTAAGCATGCATACGGTTCTGTGAGTTTCCAGCCGGGTAATCCGGGGTTGCTTCAAGCAGTCATGTCAATGAACATGTGGAGGATAAACACGGCAGTCGTAATTCACCTGTGCTAAAAACTGCCTGAGGTCCTGTATTGCATCCGGCTCAAGCCCGGCGAAGACCCAGGGCGGGGAGAGAATACTCAACTTGGAGTCAAAGCGCGCACAGAGTCCGGAAGTGCTGTCCAAAAACGACGCATGATGCGACTCCTCAATAACCGACATGAAGACTGACACATACATATGAAGACTGACAGGCTGGGATTCAATTTCAGACCTGTGTCTGCACATGTCCCCACGCGAAAGCCGCAATGCCTCGAAGCCCGACACGTCGCGAGACCGCCATGCTGCCCTTGCAGAGATAATTTAAGTGCCTTATCCGTTTTAGCGGGCTCTGTGAGTGGCTGATTTGGCCCGTAGGCGAGGGTGCCTCTGAGTGCTGCTGCACATGCGTATGTATGTCTGTATGCATATATATATATGTATGTGTATATAGTATATATATATGTTTATATTTATATTTATATTTATATATTGATATTGTCGTTGTGTAATCTTTCTCTCGCTCGCTCTCTCACGTGCAGGCGTGCACTTCTATCTCTGTATCACCGAGAAATATATACATCCCCCGCTCTCCCGCTCCTTCAGTCCCTTCCTGCGTCACATGTAGGAGCTTCATGTCTGGATTTCCGGACTCGGGCTGTCCCGGTTTCTGCATTGCCGACAAACTACCGATTCCCAGATCGCCATGTAGCGATCATGTAGCCCCACAAGAAGACCTGCTCGAGGAACCCAGCAAAACACAGCTTGTTGCTTTGACTGCTGCTTGCCGGAGGTATCGCTTCGGACGGCAGCAGACGTTTTCAATCTGTCCAAGCCGCCAGTCGGCGGTGATCTCTCAGCATCGGCATGCAAACGATCCCATGCAGGGGTGGCAGTTTGGCATGTGCAGGATTTTGGGATGCCTGCATTCCTGGGACGCCGACGGATCCGAGACCGGATCGAACACGTGGTGAGAGCGATACAGCCTCAGCGGCCAGAACGATGCCTAAATTTTACTGAGCATGCCTGGAGCACAATGCCATCCCGGAACCCTAACCAACGCTTGAAATTCAAATGTTGTTAATGGGCTGCTTAGCAAGAGCCTTCCGAGAGCATCGCATTTGCTTGTGGCGACATGGGCCCGAAGTGACGTGCGCAGCCGACATCAAGTCGAAACCACCAAGGGCCAAGATGATCTCACCTTCCTGCTGCAGCAAGCCCGAAGAAGTATCCCTGAAGAGCAGTTTGAGCCTGCGGGCTACGAAAACGAAGCCGAACCTGTTCCATCGACCCTGCAAGCGATGGTAAGCAACTGGCTCATGCAGACCGTGGCACTGAGGTGCTGCCTTAGCATAGACCATTTCTATTGGCTGGGGGTAAAGCCACATGGCTAGAACTAGCTGCCTGGCAGTTTGAAAACACAAGAAGAGCTTTAGAAACTGCCAAACGAGTGCAATGAGAAAAATAGGCAAAACGGAGATGTTGACTTTAACCAAAGGCGGTGACAGGGGGAGGGCGGGGGAGGGGAGTAGGTAGTTTCTAAACTGTTTCGTTCACACAATGCTTTGCCACAAAACTGTATCTATGTCATACCTACCACATTGTTCCAGTTCTGCTCCCGGGCCTTTGAAAGCACGACGGTGTCTGCGTTTGCTGTCTGGACGTTGCTCTGAACTCCCAACCCGTAGAGCGCATTTCGCTGAAGCAAGCTGCGAGTTCAGGGAAAAAAGGGTGCACAGTGATCTAAGCTAAATCATGAGACGTGAAAGCAGCATAGGATTCATGACAACTGGGCAACATGGCCGCGTGTCAGAGGTGGCTCGGTGATCGCTGTGATTGAAATATACAGCTGCAAATCAAGAAGCCATACCCAAATCAAGCACAGCAACAGTCCCTGAGCACGAAACCCAAAGACACGCAAACATGGCAAACACCCGAAATCCCACTACTTTTTGCAATGCAATTCGCCTGGAGTGCTCAACGTGCGAGGCTTGCCATGGCACAAGTAACAAGAACAAGGGGGCCAAGGTCGTTGCACGAATCATGTCGAGGCCCACAGATGCAGGGAACCCGTCCTTAGACCGAAGTCAGAGGCTGGGGCCCAGGGCTTCCGGCTCAGGGCTTGCGTTTTGCAAGTCAGGGTCAGGGCTTGGGAGCAAGACAGCTAAGGACCAGAACTGCTCTGAACTTTAGCAGTTCTGGACTCCAATCCATGCCACCACTCCTAACCCTTGAGGTTGGAGCTTTTCATGCTGCATCCTTCACGGAGTTTGCAGGCCCCTTCTGAATCGAAGCGTAGCTTCACTCTGACTTCCGTGGAGAGCGGTCTCTGCAGGCTGAGACAAGTAGAGGCTATGGACAGTCGCAGTTCGTAATTCATCGCAATCGCCCAAACTTGTGACATCCAGGCAGCCCAATGCCCCAACCAGGCCACACACTCATGATGATAGCAGTGCTAGAACCATAGTCAAGCTCACAAGCCAACCATCCAAGAGCTGAGAGGTGGCCGTGAAGGCCCTGTAAGCTACTGAAGAGAGCGTTTTGCACCCGTCCCCCGAATTGTAACCTTGGAAACTCACAAATGGAATCTAAATGGGAAAGCGAACGAAACGATTCAAACGTTTTACAACTACGAGTAGCACCATTAAGTAAGACAGTATGTCACAACTACTCTACTATTATAGGGGCCTTAAAAATCAGAATAGGGTTTTGGGGCCAATTTTACTTCAATTTTAATAAGGAACCCTCCAAAATAGTATAGGTAATTAATTATTTCGGCTCCTAAATTACCCAAAACCGTAACCCTCAACCCTAGACCCTCAACCCTGCTTGGAGGTTCATGGGTAGTTATAAGTGGGGTGATAAGTCCCCTAATATGGTTTATATCTATAGTTGTCTTACTTATGACCCCACTTATAAGTACCCATGAATCTCCAAGTAGACCCTAAACCCTACATCCCTATAGAATCCCTATAGAGCCCTTTTAAGGGGCCCTTGAAGGAAACCTTATAACTACCCATGAATCTCCAAGTAGACCCTAACCCCCCCCAGTCTTTTGGGGTTCCCTGCCAAGGCGGAGAGGAAGCGAGGAAGGCCCGACTGAGAGTCATGGGCTCCGCCTCACCGTCGCTTCTTTAGGGCTTAGGGCTGCTACTCTGGGTCCCTTTGAAGGGTTCCTTAAAGGACTCTATAAGGGATCTATAATGGGGTTCTATGAATTAGGGGCCGTAATAATTACCTATACTATCTTGGGGGCTCCATATTATGGTTATAGGAGAATGGGCCCCAAAACCCTATTCTAATTATTAAGGCCCCTATATTAGCTTAAGGCTTCTCGTGTCTTTCCCTCCTTGGCGATTTGGGTTTGCTGTTTCAGTTTTGTTGCAGGCCAGGTTCCGTCCGTGCGAATAGATCATCTTGGGTTGTTTTTGAGGCTATTTCGGTTTTAGGTTTGATGAATTCAAGCTGTCATGTTCGGAAATTTACAGCACCGAACTCCTGAAGCTCAAAAGCCCATTTGCCTGAGCCCTCATCTACAGTAGCTCAACGAACCATAAAAGGAGCACACAAGACAAGGGATCTACCAACATCTAACAGTCTAACACAGCTGTCCTTCCTCATGGGAGCTACAGGTTTCAACCAGGAGCATTATCCCCATGCAGGTGCTGGTTCCACGAAGAGCACAAACAGCAGTTGGACGAGAGAGCCGTATTGTCCGCGGACGCTCAGAAGTACACCCCCCCGCTTTCTGGAGCAACCCAAGACTGGAACTTCGATAGCTCCCCGTGCGGACGCAAGTGATCGACAGCAAAAATTTATCATCGCATTCCTACTGCGACTACGACTGCACTCGCTACTTCGCTTTTTTCCGCACTGTGCCGGCAAGTCGCGGTCGAGCACCTCAAGTGGCCAGGGCAAGGGGTCTTGTTGCCTGAGGCCTATGCCACCACCGTCTGCCAGTAGAAATGCCTGAGACCTAAGCAATCCGCTNACTAGAAATAGAAAGGAACGAGGCTTGGTCCAAAAGCCCAGGGACCTGCGGAGCATGGGAAGACCAGATGGAGAGCCTAGTTTCTGAAGGTTAGAGCCATACTCCCATCCCCATGCTCCGGTCAGAATCCTCTACCCCGCGACATCACAGAGACTCGCATCAGCACTTAGTGCGTCAGGCAGTCTCGCGAAAAGACAGAGACTCGGATCAGTACTTAGTGCATCAAGCAGGTCAGAGCG
>BGNK01003879.1:0-38084 GCA_003297005.1 Symbiodinium sp. clade A Y106
CAGGATAAAACAAAAAACAAGCTAAAAGAAGTGCACCGGGAAGTAGGCAATGGAAAAAACACGCGAGGGCAGGACAAGACGGAAGGGTGGGAAATTGGAAGCAGCGGGACCAAAAAGGAAAAGAGTGAGGAGAAGGAAGGCAGGGGGGAGGAGGGGGAGCCGGAGGAGGAAGGGGGGGGCGGCCGGGGGGGGTTAGTATTAACCATCAAAACGTCAGAGGCCTTTGGCCTCGGCGGATTTTATGAACGACGGACACGCGCAGCACCGCCGTTTCAGCAGTAAACGAAACTTCACACGTGCCCTTCCGGACCTTGGGCTGGTCCTGTTTTCATTGCTCGATCAGAGCTGGATCGCACACGACCTCCCACAAACCCCCCATACCTCATACACACACTCGATCCGCAATTCCGTCGCAATTTGTTGATGGGCTCCTTGGAAGGAGCAGCTAATGAATTGACCAGAGGCCGCCGAGCTCGCCCCCTGATTTTCCGACAGAGGTTGCAAGAGAGAGGGACGAATGACTTGAAGTGACTCGTCCTTTCCAGCGTGCATCTCACGTCATCCCCCAAGTCTTGCCTGTCGTGCCCACAAAGCTGAGTAGATCGAACCTTAGCTTTTGAGTTGCAGTCTTTGCTGCCCACGAACCAAGGTTTTATAGTGCGTTTGCCTGGATCTATCTGAATCAATGGTTCCTGTACAACAAGGCGGGGCGCGCCAGTTATGGACAGGAAGGAACTGAGGACGTCAAGTGCAGAGCTGGTTTCCACACCAATGCAGTTGCATCACCGTATCGTGCAGTATCAGGCTATGGAGCAAGAGTCTTTAAAATTCTACAAGGGCTCCGGTCCTGAAGGGAAGGTTTCGCTGCTCCGACGCGTCGAGGTGAACCAGCTCTTTGAGGAGATCGGTCGACCTGCCACCCAGCTGCATCTCAGAGAAGGTACTGGGAGCAGAGGGTTCAGGGCAAGGACGCTCAGCTCCACAGGTCACCCGGATGGGCCGGGGTTTTGGTTCGAAACGCTTCCCCCACAGTCTGTAGAACTGCACATATGCATCTGTTGGTGCTGAAAACGCATGTACCGTACACACCTGCCCTTTGCCCTGCAGATCATTCTATCTTCTTAGTGGTTGCATTCGCCCCCACTCTGCCCAGCAGCCAAGGCACCTCTGGATCCTTGGGGCTTGCTGATACCTGGTTGGAACTTTGCCGCCCGGCCTCCGCAGAGAATGCAGTCTCACCGACTTGCCAGCAGCATGGACCCCCCCGCCCCCGTCCAACCCTGTCGCGTCCCTTGCTCACAGTTCCCTTGATATGTGGAGTCGGAGGTGCCACTGAAGGGTGGGACGATATCGAGGTCACAGGCATCCGGCAGATTCACTTCCTCGCCGAGTACTGGGCGATCCAGCTTTTTGTCTCTTACTAACGTGGAGATCTACCGCCATTCACTAACACGCGTGCATTCTGTCAAGGCGTGGTGAAGAGCTGCCGCAAGATGCCTTTGCAGAGCTCTTCCCCTTTGCCAAGCCACTCGGACAGGGAATCACAGCAGGAGGTTTACGTATCGTGGAGTGGGGGCATACCTGTACCTTGTGACGAGACGGGCTGTTGAATAAGGTTGAATATAGTAGGCCTCATGTTGGGTTCGGCAAAACACTCATTAACTCTGCGAACTAAAGCAACGGAGACATCACCAGAAATCTTATACTACATTACTTCGTCGTAGGTATGAGTATATGCAGCTTTTCTGGCAGAAGTTGCAGTTTGCAGGTGTGGCGAAGATCAGAGCAGGTGGTGCAGTTTTCATAAATCCTGCTGACTCGAGCCATATGCTTGAGTGAACTTAGGAAACCCACGCTGACGTTGGTGGAGTTGGCGACAACACCTTCCCTGTGGTTCAACATTCCGGTACCTGAGATCAGATTGTGCCCAAAACTGCCTTGGGGTTTCGCTGCGTGATGAGTTTCTGAGGCATTGCTTGGCTGAGCGCCGTCCTTTGTTTACCAACTCGTTTTTCGCAATGGCGAAGAGCCGTGCCATTTTCCTAAGCCTGCAAAAGCACTGGAGTGGCGGATGCTGACCTGCTGAAAGAGAGGAAGTCTCGGTTCATCCGCCCACTCCCCGTCTTCGCTTAGCACGCAAGCCGCCAAAGCTGCGGAAAAGAGACGCTGTGTTGCGATTCCAAAGAGCAGAGCGAGAGCCTGGCTGCACTGATCCCGACCTGGCCACCCGGTCACCGAGGGCTGGCTCCTCTGTGCGCCCACATTCCTGGGCCCAATGATCCAGCAGGCGCTTGGCTTCGGGGTGCGAGTTTGGGAGTTTGGTCGTTTTGGTCTTTGTCTTTGGAGGCTCCTGAGATCGCCAGCTCGCACTCTGTGGCCTCCCAGGCTCCGCCTCGGCCCATCTCGGATCTCTCGCTCGGAGTGCGATCCAGGCTGCGGCGGACATCGCGAGCAGCGTGAGCGTCGCCGACCTGTCCCCCCTGGAAAACCCGAACATCACCTTCGCCGGGGCCCAAGCGGCGACCGGATGCGACCGGCCTGTTGGGCCTTACTTGTTTTGTTTGCACTGTCTTTGAGGTGGTGCTGCTCTCCATGTTCTCCATGTCCATCGCTCTGGTGGTTTGGGGCCGCAACGGCTTCTAAATGCCCAGGCCATGGCTGAACACACGCCGCATGACACAACCCATGCCCGCTGGTGTCTGTTGTGCTCTGCGCAGGGAGTCAGGCTACTCTGAGCGGAAAGTTGGGACACGCTCCTGCTACCAAGCTGAATGTCAAAGAAGCAGGGAATAGACGCAGTCTGGCCAGGCGCCTGGTAATCTAGACTGCTTGTAGGAGGAGCTTTTGCCGTGGAAGGCTGCACTTGCGCTGAGATGCGCATCAATTCTACAAATCTTGCACTCGTATGCGTTTGCGGCGCAGCGAGGGCGCTCCCAGGACAAAAGCAATGACATTGGCATAGCTGCAGTGGGTTGAGAAATTGCGACTGTTGCAAGTCTCTCCGGCGGATGCATCAGACGCTATTCTCAGCCGTCTCCCGCCTCAAGTACCGAAGCCTTTGGACCTCCTGCAGATCTGCAATGGCGTCTGTGTCTGAGTCAGGGCTTGTCTGAACGCACAAGGCGATTTTGCGAAAGAGCACTGGAGGACTGACTTGGCCATAAATAGCATGTTGCATCGTATAAGGGCTTCCGTGGTATCAGGCCATGCCCATTCTGAACCGCTTCACGGGTTGAGTGGTTCGCAAAGCTTCTCCGTTCAGTCGCGGATGTTAGCAGCACAGCGAGATCAAGACAGGTCTATAAGTGAAAAAGCTACCAGTAACGAGGCAGGCTAATGTAGGCACCTCTCCAGGCGACGCTCTCCGCTGGCTGTGATCGGTCTTGCTCTGTGCGTCAGGGCCCCGATGGAACCTGCGGACAGTGGAGGGAGTCGAAGGGTGGGAGAGCCCAAAGTTCGGAGCCTTCGTCGACCCTGCTGGGTTTCGTGTTCGGGAAGAAGAGACAACAGGAGCAGTTACAGCAGCAAGAACAGCACAAGCAATACACAGCAAAAGCAACAGCAGCAGAGACAGTGACAGCAAGCACCGATTGTGACGACGACACCGACAGCAACAAGAGACCTTATCAGCAGCAACAGCAAGCAAGAGTAACTGCAACTGCAACACCAACAGAAACACCAACAAGAGACACCAGGAGCAGCCACAGCCCAGAGCCACAGCCCACAGCCACAGCCACAGCCAGAGCAGCCACAGCAACAGCAACCACATTGGCAACGGCATGAGCAACAGCAGCAACAACAGCAGCAGCAGGAGCAACGACAGCGCCAAAGTCTGCAGCAGCAATCACAAAAATGCCTGCTGCTGCTGCCGTTGCTGCTCCGCTTCCCCCTGCCACCGCCGCTGCCACTGCTGCAACTGACTAATCCAAACTCAAAACTAGCAACTCATTTCTACCGACCAACTACCAAACACAAACTACTACTAGCCGCTACTAGCTACTACCTACTAAAATCCGACTACTGCCTATTGGCTACTACCTACTACCTTCTAACCACCAACCACTAACTGCTAGCTACACAATCAACATCTACTACTACTACTACTACTACTACTACTACTAGTAGTAGTAGTAGTAGTAGTAGTAGTAGTACTACTACTACTACTACTCCTACTCCTGCTGTTGATGCCTCTCCGACTTCTACTACTGCTCTTACGTGTACAGCTCCTGCTGCTGTCTTGTTTTTCCAGCGACGGCCGCTTTGATCACGACGGTCCATTTCCCAGGCATGGCTGCTTTGCGCTCCGGCCTTCGTGGGTCCGCTGGTCCAGGCGCCCAAGCGAAGCAGAGCAAAAGAGCAGCGGATCTCCCTCTGAGGGAGTCGCATTCGCTCCTTCGTGCAGGCTCCGGAAGTGGCCGGCGCCGCGCACTCTGCGGCTTCTCAGGTCGGCGGACCGGAGTGGGCTAGCGGCTAGCAGCTAGCACTGTCAACTCTCTAAGATGTCCAGAATCCCCCCATGAGATCCCCATATTCAGGTCCCGGAGATTGCCAGCAGCGTTGCCTTGGCGGATCTGTCCCCGCTTGAGAACCCGAACATCACCTTCGCCCAGGGCCCAGGGCGGCCAGCAATGGTGTTTCACATCAGCAAAGTTGACGAAAGATGGTTCTGTATGCTGTAGCAAATCTCGTCTTCTACAGTAGATAGAGGTACTTTCGTGCACAGGAACAGGTCACTTAGGTGTCGCAGTGGTCCTTTGTCATCTCACTCCGACATCGCCAGAGGTGGTGCTGCTCTCGATGTTCTCCATGTCCATTGCGCTCGTGGTTTGGGGACGTAACGGCTTCTAAATGCCAGGCGCGGTCCGAAGATTGTGGTTCCGTGTTTTGGAATGGCATGAAGCAAGATGCTCCTTCCTGTCAGGAAGAGATGACTGGATTCAATGAGGTGCACTAGACCTTCGTCATCATGGCATGAAAGGTTATGCGGCCACAGAGGCAAGATACATGGCTACAGCACCAGCATATGAAGCAGTCGCCTGTTTCCAAAATCAGTGTTGATAACGTGTGTTTTTGTGTTACCGTGGATGGATGTCGAAGGCATTTTTCCGCTAGGCCTTTCGACACGACAAGCCGCGACCTTTGCGGGATCAAAAGCGCCGGATCTGCTGCGTGAAGCTACGGTCCCCGGAGTAGCATGAAGAGTGGCATGTCGGCCTTCCGGCGTGGTAGCTGAACACGTCCTTGCTGGTCCAACTTGATGCCTGAGAGTGCCTGCGAGTTGCGGCTCTTATACTTTGTGAGTTGTGAATACTCAGTAGCCCATACGCCACATCCAGATCACGGCCGAAGCCGTTCAGACGCCTTAGCTTCCAATCACAGCCCTTGACAGCTGCTTGCAGAATGCGTAAGTGCAACACTTGATGCTTCTTTAGTTAGCTTCTCTCCAGTTGATCCGATGCAAAGCATGGCTTGTAAAATTTACGAGGCGAGCCCCTTTTGGAGTTTTTCCGTGCCAGGCATACTGCAGGGCTGTGTGGTGCCTTGTTGCAAGCCGTCGCAGGATGTTCTCGAAGACGAAGTCGATTGGGACGAGGCTACAAGGAGCGAAGTCCTTCGCGAGTGACGATGCCTGCTGTACGCTGTAGGCTTACTGTAGGCCTTCTTAATGCCAGTGCGGCGTTCCGGCTTGAGCCCTAAGCCCTAATGAAAGCTACGCAGGAGAGTGGAGGAGGGCGTGAAGCCGTCAAGCAGTAACCATCGGGCGCTCTGCGAATGCGGTCGGGGCACCGAGATTTCTTTCTTGCAGATCGTTAGGGCTTCGGGTGGGAGTTTTGAGCGGCTTGGATGGTTCAGTCCTCGAGATTCGACTTTCTAGGGCATTTGGGAACTGTCAGTGGAAGTTTTGTCAAGTCGCCCAGGACGGCCCTTGCACCGCTTTGCCCGTCTACCGACTTATCAGACCTTCCTGATGTGCAGCCCCACGAAGGCGCGTTTCGGCGACTTCGGACTTGGCGTCTCAGGGTCCTCGGTCCTTTTCCTTCCAGGAGTGCTCTCGCTGCGAGGGGGACATCCTGTGCCGGGCTTGGTGGAATCGAGAGATTCTGCTGTCAGTGTGACTTCCTCTGGACTAGAAGCACTGCTGGCTTGCTGCAGCACTCTTGCAGTGCTGCTTTTGATGATGGCTCGGTATGGCAAGGCCGGGTGAGATGCACTTCGTGTGCGCCCAGTGCCAGATCCCTGTCTGCAAGGCACACATCTAGGATGTTGCAAGCGTGTATCTCCGGCGACAGAAGCCACAGACTCCCATGTCACTGAAACGCCTGGGAGGACTGTGGCCCATCGGTCGGGCCAGCTTGCTTCCTGCCATTCCTGCCTCCTCTCCTCACAGACGACAGTCTGAGCACTTGACAGAGCCAGGTCTACATCCATCGAGAGTATGACTACCTCGACTACGAGACTGGAGAAGTGTCGGGAGTCCCAGAAGGTGAGCACTACCCGAGCTCCAGCAATCACGCTTCAAGCACCGACAAACCCCGGGACAAGCACTCACTAAGCCTAGTTAAGCACCAACGCACGACGATTCACGCCACCCGCTCGGTCAGCTACAGTACACCACCGCAAAGAGCCGCGCACTTGCGCCAACCCTACCTACCCCTACCTACCCCTACCTACCCTACCTACCCTCCATACACGACCTGCCCTACCTACCCTGCCTGTCCTAAAAAGCCTACCCTTCCCTAAGTACTCTTGTTTTCCTGCACTGCCAAGCCATCGTTTGGGTGCACGAGGCGGGGCCGTACCATTCCCCTTCCCGAAAGAGCCCCTTTTCAAAACGATATGTCAGAGTCAGCTCACCGAGGCAGGTGCAAGAGGTGCCGAAGCGCGTCATCCATGAGAGGAGGACTCGGCCCGGTGCCAAGAGCCAGAGCCGGAGGAGAGCAGCGACGTGTTCGTACCGTACGGTGAGTTATCGCTGCGGCGCAACGCAGCTGACTGCTGAAATTTGCCTGCAAGTTTCTGGTGTGCATCAGGTCGGCCCTCGATGCCGAGGACGGGACGGTTTCGTAATCGCAGGGGAAGTACAGGGTAATTCAGTAATTCAGGGCTCACAAGCATGCAGATGCACTTTGCCAGGCGGCCTGCACCAAGGCGGCACGACAGGCCAGGCCGCCACAAACTCCGCAGGATGATGCTTTTGCTTCTTCTCGGGGCCCCTTCGCCCCGTTGCAGCACTTTCACCGGCCCTCGTCTCTGGTCTTTCCTCTCCATCTGCTCTCTCTGTCTCTCTCCACCCTCCCTCCCTCCCTCCCGCGCGCTCGCTCGCTCGCTCGCTCGCTCGCTCTCTCTCTCTCTCTCTGTGCATGAAGGGACAGTCAGAGCATGCCAGAGCTAACACGTGCTGTGTAAACACAGCTCAATCCTGAGCCGTGGGGGCAGGTGTACTCTGAGCTCCAAAAGCTGGCACCTGAAGTGGCGCAGGAAGAGGCGAACCTTGCAGAAGCGAAATCAAATGGGCTTGGGCTTGGAGCACTGCGTCGACATCCCATGACAGGATGTGGAGCACAGTCGCTGGGATTCCGGGAACGTGCTGCGGGGAGCCACAGGTCTCAAACACCAACTAACGGTAACGGAATCCGCGCACCCAAATTGGCCAAACCTGTTTTGAGGTTGCGGCTCCTGGGGGCGGAGAGCGAGGCTGAGGCGGCCCAGAGCCGGGCCCCTACAGCCGGGTCGACGGGGTCGTGTCAGACTCCCATTCTGTTGCACCCAGGTGCACTCGCCTTGATCGACGGGTGCCAGCACGTCCTTGCAGCGCAGCCGTCGCTCACAGAGGCATGCAAACAAGCGCGGCAGAACGCCTAGTGACGGCTAGTGCTACGATAAACTGTGAGAGCGCCTGGACTGTGCAGGTAGAGGTACCTTGCAAGATATTTGGCGACATCCATGGACAGCTGCGAGACTTGATCCTTCTGTGTCGAAGCTCAGAAGCCGAGGTAGAAGGTTTCGCAGCAAAGGTCTTCTTGATCTTGTTCTATCAAATGGATGCTGCTACCCTCTGTCCGACTCCAAGGTTCCATTCCTTCGGCATGCCGGAGCCCCGACCACAACACGGGTGAAAGTCTGGGTACCTTCGAGGCTTGGGATGGAAGATGATGGAAGTGGGTCGTCGAATCATAGTTCCTGGTGTTGAGTTCGTCTTTCCACAGCATATGTGTTGGTCTAAAGTTCCCTATGTGTGACTAAAGCTGAAGATTGCCAGCGACGACTGCTTGGGGCGTTCCTGCCTGCTCCTAGGCCTGGGACCCAAGACTGCCCTCGCTGCGTCTTCAATGGGGACTTCGTGGATCGTGGCAAGTGCCGACCCGAGCTCCAGACTCTCGAGTGGGGGGGCCGCTTGGCGCTTCCTTGTACTGGTCACCATACCGTCCTTGAAAGCAAGCCGGGTCCGGGGTCCGGCAGGCATCAGGTGGAGACGGCGCTCGTCCTCTTTGCCCTGAAGGCCATCACCAGTGCTTCAAAGATGGACGCCTGCAATCCGAAAGCATAGATGGACACAGCCTAGGCCCTAGGCCTTCACCCAAGCCTGGACTCCTGGTGTGAAAGCGTCAGGTTCTTTTTCCGACGCAGGTGTTCCTCAATCGAGGAAACCATGAGGACCCCAGAGTCGGGAACGCTGGAAGGGCCGAGCCCGATTTCGCAGCACAACATCAGGTGGTCCAACTGAGGAAAGAAGGACATCCCAGGCAATTCAGGTGTATACAAAGTTGCGGCGCGGCCGCTACTGGGCAGAAGAGGGGGTTTGATTTGTTTCTGCGCACACATCTGCTTTGAGTTCTGGCCGAAGCTTTGTGGTGATGCAGTGTGCAAATTAAGAGACGCACGTCGGCAGGACTCGACCATGAACGAGAAGTACGGCTTCCAAAAGGCTGCAACTGTGCTTGTCGGTTTGCACCTGGACGACAGCGTAAACAGTTGAGATTCGTATAGTACGAAGCTTCCCGAGTGCGAAGTTCTGCAGCCTCCTCCCATTCGCAGTGCTCCACGACATAGCCTTATGCAGGTCATTCTGCAAGCGTTCCCGGGCGAAGCCGGACACAGAGTCTATGCTGCCGGTGCCTCATGGGATGCCGCATGCTTTCGAGATGTTTCGGAATTTTGTTTCGCCAACTTCCGTTCGCTCTGCATGCTCCGCAATCCCAAGTCCCAAGGCCTTCTCCCGGGCTTTCCAGTATCTTCCCTTCGTCAGGGCCCTGGAGTTTCCAGCTCTCAACTCTCCGGCGTTACATCTCCGCCCTGTGGCCTGTGGGGGGGCCTAGGCCTGCCTCGTGGGAGGCAAGGTCCTGGCGCTGCCAGGGCCTTTTCTGCTTTCACGTGGTAGGCTGGTAAACTCTTGAGCTTCAGCCCAGCCTTGCGCGTGGCCTCTAGGCACGGTGGCATTGGCGACGGCAAGTGGCAGAGACCTCGGCTTCAGGGTTGGACAGCTGAGTCATTCAGGGAGATTGGCAGCGCTTGGGGACGTGAAGTGGGCCGCATTCTCTCTCGTTTCGCTTCGTTGTTGAGTTCTTCTTCTCTGAGGAAGCTCGACGATGTGCGGAAGGTCCAGCGGCCGCTGAACCACAACCAGCTCCAGGTCCAAGGGAACTGGATGTTGTCAATGTTGGTTCAATCCGTAAGGTCCCTTAGTTCTGCGAAACGGAATCGGCCAGTTCGGATGTGCGGATGCCCGTCGGTCAGTCATCCTTTCGACAGTTCCTGCTGGTTCGTTTTGGCCGACTGCACAGCGCACCCCAGAGGGATCGGGCCTCTCTCTGTGTAGAGTCGCTTGGGTATTGTTCTGGAGCCATGATTGAAAGAGCTCGATATCGTACAGTCGTGCAAATTGGCAATGACAGCGCCTGTAGGAACCGGTGGCCCCATATCGTACTTGTGTCGCTGGGGATCACTCGTCTACAACTTGAGCCATTGCTGCACTAACCCGGCGGCGGGTTTGAACAATGCCTCAATTCCAATGCCATACCAGCTGTTCGCGAGGTGAAGAGCCACGGGGTACGCAGTGAGTTTCGAGTCAAGCTCAATGTGAACAGCGACTTTCCTCACGTGCTTGCAGGCCCCGGAGAATCGAGTCCTTTGGAACATACTTTGGTGCGGCGCTCGGTGTTGGTCGTTTGTGCGATCAAACTCGCCCCGACACCGACAACACAAGCAGGTAGGAAGCCCCGAACGAGCCCTGCGGCGCAGGTCGGATCCGATCGAGGATGACTGTGCCGTTTCCAAGGTGTTTGGAGTGCCCGAACCCCTGGAGTTCAATGCTTCTGAATCTGGGGGGGGTGGAGGGATCGGGGTTGGAGTAGTATTGGTTATGAGATGTTATGAGCTTCAGTGCGGTGTGCTGCGAGGAGGGTCTGCCCGATTGTGGGAGATTGCATTGCTGTGCTGCAGCCTTTTTTAACCGGAACGATAGCTTATTGCCGCTTTACGAAGCACGTTTTCCAATGCATCGCAGTCAATTCCGATTTCGTCAAGAGGAGGGGGTCCCTGGCAGAAAGCCATTCAGGAGGGTCCTGCGAGCAATGTAGAAGTTCAGCCGGCCCTCTGGGTGGAGGGACAAGGAATCCAGCGGTACTTTCTTTCTCAGATGCTGTTGAGTTTTGTAACTTGCGTAGTTTGAATAGAGCGTTAACTGGAACTGACTAGGAAAAGGTTAGGATCTTGGTAAAGTGGATGCCGCCAAAGGCTGCCAACCAGTGCGGAAGCCCTCTTCCCTGTCAAAGCCTAAGCCTTGAGGCATGCTTCAGCACGCAGCAAAATCGCTGTGCGCTTCGGTCTGGGACTTGACGCTGTTGCAGGGCCAGCACCGTCGGAGAACTCCTATGTGTGGACTGTTCGAGCCGCGTGGTTCAGCGACTACCGCATTTCCAGTTGCTGAGGCTGGAATGTCACACAGGACACTGTGTCCGGCTTTGCTCTGCCTGGGGCCCCCACAAGATCTGCTGGATGGTCAGTGCAACCCCCATGTCGCTTCTGCTGTCGACCGGTGGCCATTCATGGCTTTTGAGCCCTTAGCGCAGCAACTGCCAACACTTGCAGGACTTCTGTGTCCGTAACGGTCTCGACCTTGTGGTGCGAAGTCACCAGCGCCGGGCTTACTGAGTACTCTTGAAGGATTGCTCTGCGGCTTAGCATGGCTTAGCGTTCTGCAACGGTGTTTGAGGTCGAAGAAGTGGGGACTGGGTGCAGCTCTGAGATAGCGCCTTCGTGTGATGTGTGGTTCATTCTCATGCTTGCTCATTTCCACTGAGCTGGTCTCCGTTGTGATCAGACGTAATATAGGTGTGACTTTTGACTTTGACATTTGCAGGGTTACATCACCACAAGAGTAACGAATAGAGGGTTCGCGTCAGGCACCGGACTTTCCCCACGTTGAGGTGTGTATTGTGCAAGCTGCTCAGGGTTCGACGTGATGCACAATGAGTCCCTCGTTCGAGTCTTCTCGGCTCGCGACTATGAGGGCAACCACAATGATGGCCAGAGCCCCACTGCAAAGCAAGCCTGCTAACGATGACCATCGTGACGATGAGATCGCGTTCTGGTGATGGACCCGTACACTTTCGACTCTCGTCCTCCGCTGCGCCGAGCCCGGTCCCTGTATCAGGCGCGGTGCTCCAAGTGGAAAATGAAGATGACTCCGGTCATCTCGGCGTTCGGCCACAGGCTCTGTCACTGACTTGCTTTGCCTTGTGTTGCTGTGTCCATGAGCCTGCAGCCTTGCCGTCGGAGGTGCTGCGGTCGTTATCTTCCGCCTAGTGACGGAGCTGCGGCCAGACTCCCTGGCCTGACGGAACCTTGTGGGGTCCCGTTGGTACCCTCGCAGGAGTCTTCACAGGGCCATGGCAAAGAAAAAGGAGATTTCCACCTAAGTTCAAGTTTAGAGGTTCTTCAGGCCTTTCAGATGTTCCCGCCATGCATCTCGGTGCAAAGCCGTATTCTGCATGCGTTTTGATTTTCCACTTAGGGGGCCTCTATTTCACCGCAGAGTGGGCGATGTAGCAAACATCAGAGCATCAGAGAGAGGGGGCCTGCTCAAGTGGCGAGACCCTGGACACCAATTTGTATGTCACTGCAGATCCCATGATCAGGCTTGGCTAGGCCCGGCTAGGCACGGTCGCCGCCCATTCTAAAAATCTCTGGCATTAGCTTGGAGCCTGATGCCATGATTATCGCTGCTGAGCAGCTATCACAGAATCTCGAGTGCATTAGGCTTTGCCAGCAGCACGCTGGATGAGCATTCCAATTTTGCGGTGCCATACTGTAGAGGGGGGAAGGCTCCTCTTGGGTTGGTAGTTTTTCTTGGGAGTGCGGGCGAGGTGAGAAGCCCTTGGCCGATAGTGAGCCTGGTCTTGCTCCGTGGCCCGTGCATCCCGTTGAATCTGAAGCCTGAAGCCCCTCCCGCACTGGACCAAGTCCTTGTTGAGCCGGGGGGGACTGGGCCACCGCGCTTGAGAGCATTGCCGCCACCCAGCGAGAGGCTAAGGTAGTGCAAGATCCCGCAGCCCGTAAGGGGTCGAATGCTGGGTTTGCGGGAGAAATGCCCGCAAGCAGTTGCCAACATCTGCCACTGGACCTGGTGGACACGGAAATGAGTGTTGCTGACTCTCTGAGGTGCCATGCTGCGCCTGGGTAATAAACAGCGGTTCAGCCTAGTTCTGTTTGCAGCCGCTCCGGATCAACTTGCTACTTTTACTTCAGCTCCAGCCCCGTAAGTCACGGTTCCCATGCCCTACGCTGACTCCCTGCAAGGCTAGTGAACATCCATCCCCGGTTCCCGGGCCCCACCCCACCCTCTCAAGCTCTCAAGCGCAGCGAAGCCAAAGCTGCGCCCATGGCCTAAGTTGGCCTTAGACTCTTAGACTCTGACTCCTAGACTCAGACCGGCTGGAGGGAAAACGCCCCTTCGGTGCAACGGCCGCGGCGTGCTGCCGTTGCTCCTCCTTTGCAGCTCACCAGGCTCCCCTTCTTGGAGGCTTCGGGGGAAGCTTTGAGTTCTGAGACCCTCGGAGCCTCGGAGTCCTCGAGGCTCGGGAGTCCAGCCGGGATGACGGACGACATGTTGCTTGGCACGAGGCTTCCAGACACCAAGAGAATCGCATCTTTGTGCGTCAGTGCAAAACTCTATAAGTCTAGTATAAGGGCTCTATGTTGGCCCATGCAATGGCGCTGACAAGCAGCCAGAAAACCTCCAGAATGGCGCTGAAGAAGCAGCCACGTCTTTCGTAATTTATGCAGCATAATGGAGGGCCCGGTCCTGGGACTTCCAAGAATAATGGATCATCAATTGACCCTTCTTCTTTCCCCCAGCGGTAGCGCTCGCGAATTTTTCTGGTGACTTTTCTCTCGTTTAGTGGGGTAGCCCCGCAGCGGCAGCGCTCGCGAATTTTTTCTAGCGACTTTTCTCTCCTTTAGTGGGGTAGCCCCCCAGCGGCAGTGCTTGCGAATTCTTTCTGGCGGCTTTTCTCTCCTTTAGTGGGCGTAGGCCCCCCAGCGCTAGCGCTCGCGAGTTTTTTCTGATAGTTTAAATTCCTTGACTGCGCAGACACGCAACAAGCTAAGGAAAGAGGCGCGAGAGCGCGCCAGGAAGAGAGCGGCGGAACGTGAACACAACGCTGCTTGGATGAGGAAGTTCCAGGGAACAAGCTGAAGCTCGGCAGCCGCTGAGGCCTACATGATGGACCGTCACGTGACTGAAGCAATGTTCGGGCCCTGTTTCTGACGGTATTTTCTGGGAGAGTCTGAGGCTTCCATGAGCTGGATAGAATCAAGAAGCAGGCCGCGTGTCAGCGTTTCGTCTCTGCTGTCGCCTTGCCCGCGGCCGTAGCCGCACCTGAAAGGCGGAGGATAAGAAGAAGCGGGAACAGGCTGCAGACCCGGTCATGGTGAGCAGATGTGAGCAGTGAGGTGCTGTGACAGCTTGTGGGTCCGAGCCTTCCAAGGCGGAGCGAGAAGCCGCAACTCGCAAGACAGAGGGAATAGGTTCGAGATGGAGTGAAGGAAGGTGAAGGAAGGTGAAGGAAGGTGAAGGACAGGAGGAGGGGGACTTGCTGCCTTGCCGGTTGCGCTGCGCCTGAACAGCTTAGGCACTCAAGCGCAAGGTTGCAGAGAAGTTGGCGCAGGAGGCCCGACCTCACAAAATCTTCGTGAGCGGGGACGCGCGCGGCAACTTCGAGACTTGGGCATGGATTGGTGGGACAGATATCTGCACTCCCAGTGTTGAAAGCTATTCCGCAGGATGTGCACGCCACATGCTTGAATCTGCGTCCGGGTTTGCGAACTGAATGTTATTTTGCTGGCACTTGCTCGCTCATTGGAATCGTGCTGTCTCAGGAAAAGCTCTTGTCTACTGTGCAGGCCCTCAAGAAATCCTTGGATGCACGTTTGCCTTCCTCTTGTACTGCTTGAGCTGAGCCTGGCATAGCCCGGCAAGGCGCAGGCGGCGAAGGTTGGTGGTGCTGAGGCTTGATCTGTTGGACATGGCAACATCCGTGCAGCCGGGTGTGGTGTTGAGCTTTGACAGTAGATTGCGTGGAGCTTTGTGTACTCATGAAACGTTTCAAAATAGCAGAGTTGGACTTGGGCGTTTTCCGGGTGATTCCTGCATTGCAGGCGCTTCTTTGCGTGGGCCGGGCGTTGCCAGTGAACGAGGGCTTCGAAGGCTCTGGCAGTGAACACCGGAGCAATTTGTTCCCCTTTCTCTCGCATCAACAAAGGGTCATTCTTTTTGGCAGGCCTCATACCCTACTTGACGGGGGAGAAGCAGGTTCCAATCGAGCGGCTGGTCTGCAAGCTGTGCATGTTACTCCGTCTGTCTGTCGAGCAGCTACAGTCGACTTTGCGACGCACCTTGCAGGACCTTCTTCATCGACGCCTGCCCCGCACTTCTCCAGGCCGCGCCTCAAGGGCGTCTCTCGGCTAAGGGTGTCGAAAGCTTCGAGCATCTTCGAGCTTGTGCTTTCCGAGGAACTCTCTGTCAGAATCTGCATTTCCTCGGGGGCTACGGGGTCAAGACGTGGCCTGGCAGCTCTGTGGCCATTGGAATTGCTACAGTATTGCTTTGCATGAATAGGAACATGCCTGCTTGCATGCTGATGTATGTACGTACGTATGCCTGCCTGTCCGTCCGTCCGTCTGCATGCGTGCATGTAGCTACGTTTGTCTGCATGTACATATTTGTCTGGATGCACGTGCTTGCGAACGTACGTATGTACACACACACACACGCACGCATATATATATATAGATTATATGTATATATATATATATGCATGCATATGTGTGTGCATGCACGTATGCGTGTAACATGTACGTGTGTACATATGGACGTACGATTATGTACGTATATGTGCATGCGCGTTTGCGTATGTGCGTATGTGCGTAAAGACATGTGTGTGTATCTATGTATGTATGTGTGTCTGTCTGTCCGTCTGTCTGTATGCATGTATGTATGTAGATATGTAGATAGGTACGTAGGTATGCATGTATTTATGTCTGTAAGTAGTTTTGTATGTGTGCATGTACTATTCTGTATTTATGTATGTATTTGTGCATGTCTGTATTTGTGTATGTATGCGTAGAAACACGTTCATGACGTGCAGTCGCAAAAGTGTTGAACCTGTTCACGTGCTTCTGCTTGAGTTCTTGTGGATCTGTCATTGAATCGAAAGCGGACATGTGCCTAAATGCAGTTATGACTGTAATGAACTATGTACTATGTACTGTATGTCTGTAATCGTCTGTATATGTTTATGCATGTTTGTGTGTGAAGACTTTGCCGTAAGTTAAGAGAGAGGAGCGCGTCTCCACCCACAGTGTGTGCGCCCATTTCGTGCAAGCAAGCTTGAGACGGTGACATCGTATGCTGCAGGCGAGGATGATCTGAAAGCACACATGGGTGCTTGCGTCTATGCGTGTGTATAAGTGCACATCCTCAAACCAGTTGGCTAGCTAGCTGCAGGTGGAGCTCGTGTCTGGCTCTCTTACCCTTGCTTGCCAAGCTGTGGTCCACTTATTCGGTGATCTTTGTTTTCATCTTTCCATGTCCTCTGCCTGCTTCCTGCCTGCCTACCTGTCGGTCTGTCTGGCTATCAGTTTGTCGATCGATCCATCGAATATGTTTGGTCTTTCTGCTTCTTCGCCTGTGTGGAAGAACATGTGCTGAAAGTACGTTGAGGTTCACCCTTTCCTGCATGCCAACAGGATCTGTGGCCTCCGAGTGGCATTTTTGTCTGGTGACTACGATGCTCAGAAGCCGCTCGGCCTGGAGATTCCAGGGGTAGTATATCCTCTTGATGTACAGCATTTCAAATTCAAATCATATAATATTTATGTATGTTTACTTTTGTATAGATACTATACAGGTATCTGGTTTGCGAAGTACTCGCAATCGCTAGGGTGTTGTCGTCCTTCTGGGTCTTGTGAAGCTATGCATGCTGCAGTGGCCGGATCCGACGTATGACCCACATCGCAAGCCTCCACGCCTCGAGGGCTGAAGACTGAAGTTTTCATGATTCGCTCTTGTTTTTCTCGCATCATGCATCTGCTGAAGGTATGAGACACCTGGTGCAGACTTTGTCGGGAGCGCATTCACAGCCAATGCTGTGAGTGGCTTGAGGCCAGCCGTGAAGCTGGCGATTGGGACTCCCTTCGATGCGCTTCAATGTTGCGATGGGTCAATCTTCGGGCCGGTTTAGCGGCCAGCGAGCATGGTGTGGACAAAGCAACCTGCAACGGATTTTTACAAAGCACTAGTCACTAGCGGCTAGCGGTTGGTGACTGGGGTTCAAATAGCACAAGCATCCTACAGCCACTTATCTTTGGACGACTCAGCAACTCAGTTTGTCGAGCCCCGTCGAAGAGTTGCTTTGCCTGGCTCCAGGCGCGTCGTCGCAGAGGACAAATGGAAAAGCCGCTTGGCCGCGTAACGACCGAGTCGAGGTAGTGTAGTGCACGCAGCCCAGGGACACCTCATGTCCAACCCAAGGGCATGACTCCCGTCCCAAAGAGTAGACCTGACAGTTGAGCCACTGAGGGGGTATCGACGTCTTGCTGACGAGCGGCTGGCCGCAGGGCCTCGACCAGCGCCTGGAGGCTCACCGAAGCTAAGAAAGGGGAAGCCGGGAAGCCGAAGGCGGCAACTCCGTACCGGGCCGAGGACTCCGCAAAGCCTCCAGAAGTGGAGGGATCTCGCTGGCAGGCGGCGGGCCGGGAGTGCAGGGCTGTGGAACTCAGGCCAGGTGTGCGAATGCCTCCTTCCATGCACGTTGAGGGAAGGATGTGCCCTGCATTCGCATTTGCCCCGTGGGTCTAGTCTAGAGAAGGTGAGTTGCGATGTAGCAAGCCCTTGTTTTCCTTGTCTGCTTCGTGACCATTGCAGCATCTTTCAGTAGGCAGATCGGCTGTGTTCATCTCGGCAGCAATCTTTCGTTCAATTTGTTCGACACTGCCATCGCTCGTATCATTTAAGCTATTTCCACGCGGGTGAATCCTGAAAGTGTCGATGGATCGAGATTCGGGGGCTTTTATGTCATAAAGCCCCACCAGTGAGAGCAGGTCTACACCCTTTCGAAGCTTTCGAATGTGAGTATAGTCCCGACAGTTTGCGGAGTGACAGGATGCTGCGGCACCGCCATTTGCGGAGCTTTGTGCGGCGCTCGAGCCGCGTGCTGGCCCTCAGAGCCCAGCACCTCTCAAGAATCGCGGGGCCATGCGGGGCCATGCGGGGTCTGGGGCCAGGCCTGAACTTGTCTGCATGTCTGTGCCTGAGGCTATCACATATGTGGTACAGCAGACATCTTCTACCAGCGGACGCCATTTAAGGTGCAACTTCTTTTGCCTGCCCACTATAGTGTGGTCCGTTCTGTCCTGTGCTTTAACGGAAGGCACTGCGGCGGGAGCATGCCTGTCGCTGCATAGGTGCCATTCAGACGGCCCCCTCCCCCTGTCTGGGCGTCTCCGTTTGCGTCGCTCCCGTCTCCAGGCCTCGGTCGCGTTGGGAGCACCTCGAAGCAGCGGAAGTGGCTTCACGCTTTCTCGCCGCTCTCCCGGCTGGAGTGCGATACTGTGGAAGTGGGGGTGACAATGCGATCCAGGCTCAGTCCCATGGACTGCATGAAGAAGGAGGACCTCAGGCTGCTGCCTTCAGGCCCGAGCCGGAGAAGCTGCCGCTAGCAGGGCCAAATCGCAGTCGCTAGGCACCGGCGCCTGCCCCTTTGCGGCACCTGCGGCCCGGCGGGCAGAGGCGGAGGCGCTTCCAGCGGAGCGCCGTGACAAGAGAGCACAGAGATATCGAGAGATGTTGCGAGGTCTCCGCCAGCCGGCCCGAGAAGCTTGCCAAGGCCGCACCGCTCGATCCGCGCGCTGGACGTCGATGTCGGAAGACTGAGAGTGCTCTGTGCTTTTCGTTGTGGTGCTTTCAGGACCACGAGGCCGGAGAGGCCGCCTTGGCTGCGCTGACGGCCGGGGATGCCTCCGCCTTTCAGAAGGCACTGCTGGCCTTGAAGGACTCTCAGGGCTGTGCTGCTGTGCTGCTCTTGCATTTTCGATGTCAATGTGGTGCAAGGAGAGTGTGGTGTGGATGGGCAATGTGAATGCGGAGGTGGAGCGGCCCAGTAAGAAGGCAGGAGCTGTGTGCTTAGGCTTCCTCGCAGAGTCGTATACGAGACGTCGAAAGCGAAGGCGAAGACGGAGGAAGAGCTGAGGCTGCCCCGCCGGCGGAGGGCCGTCGCGCTTTTTCTTGGTCTGGGCTCGGCCATCGCAGGGAAGCTCCGCTGCTTGCGGGACCTTCGCCCGTCTCCAGCGAAAGGGACCCGGCCGCCCAGCCCACAGCTTTCAGAGTTTAGAGCTCCAAGGTTCTTCCACAAAGCCGTTACTCCTACTAGTCACTGATCGCCGAGGAGGACGAGGAGGAGGAGGACGCGGCCGAGGCAGGCCATTGAGCAGATGCGACTCGCGGTCTTTCACCTTTCGCTTCATTTCTTCCCTCAGGCGGCTGCTGCTCGCCAGCAGGCGCAGGACAGGAGGTTTCCTTGCAAAATGCGTTGTGCTCCGAGCCGACCCAGCTCTGAGTCCCAAAATGCCTAGAGCCGCGATATTCGCTGGATTTCGCTGCATGGTCAAGGTGAAGATGTCAGAGAACAAGTAACCCTGCCTTGAGAAGCTCTGACAAGCTCAAGAAGCTGTGAGGAAAATCTGAGCAAGCCGCCCAAGAAGGGCATCGTGCCTCGGCACGCACGTTTTTGGCCTATGTGACGCATGATACCCTTCACCCGCTTCTTTTGGCAATTCCTTGCACACCCTTTTGTCCACGGGTTGCTGGAAGGCATTCAGTCTCCACTCAGGTGCGATATACCTTCAGAGACGAAGGTTTGCTTGGGATACGCTTGTCCCGCGACGTGCCTCCTTGGATTTTGGAGGCATGGGCCTTGGATGAGCAAGTTTTTTCGCGTAGNTCCACTCAGGTGCGATATACCTTCAGAGACGAAGGTTTGCTTGGGATACGCTTGTCCCGCGACGTGCCTCCTTGGATTTTGGAGGCATGGGCCTTGGATGAGCAAGTTTTTTCGCGTAGTTCCCACAGCTGCATGTGCCGAGGTTAGGGAAGGGACTCTCTCGTACAGAAAGAACCCTCGGGTTCCAGTCGGTGGGGCTGCTTGGCGAGGAATGAGAGCCAGATATCATCACACTGATCAGACGCATCGCTCCCATGGTGAACTGTCTGTCAGAGACGAGGAAGCTTGTCGTCGGCAGCGACCTTTTGCCATGCTTCCCTAGCCGAGGTCGTCATCGCCATCAATGGTTATGACCTGTCCAGCAAAGAGAACCCATCGGCCATCAAAGCGCGGATGCCTTACTGAGGCTTCATTGTTGACGGCTTTCTTGGTCGCGCTCTGCCCCCAAGGCTGGCTAAGAGGCCGGTCGTTCTGGACGTCGACTGGCCCATCGATATACCGATGCCTGCTGCAAGCTCTGCTTAGAGTCGAAAAGCCAAGCTATGCACATAGGTGACTCTCTATCGGGTGAGTCGGGGGTTCGGAGCTTACTCTGCCAAAGACATTGAAGAGAGTCCTTTTCCTGGTTCAGGGCCTCTGAGTTCTGCAGCAACAGCGCTTGGGACGAAACCACGACGATTTTTTTGGGTTCTCAACTCCNTCGGAGCTTACTCTGCCAAAGACATTGAAGAGAGTCCTTTTCCTGGTTCAGGGCCTCTGAGTTCTGCAGCAACAGCGCTTGGGACGAAACCACGACGATTTTTTTGGGTTCTCAACTCCACACACACGCAGGCCATGTCCCGGAAGAAGTGCAGGTTGCAGCGCCAGTGAGCGTATCAGGTGGTGGTGGTCTGCAGAGGCCCAAGCTTTTCCGTTTGATGCTCGGCTCAGAAGTACAGGGCTCTCCGATCTGCCCCCGCGCATCCTGAGCAGAAGGCAAAGGCCCTCTTCCGGAAAGAATCCTGTGCCTCACAACCTTCGGAATTGCCTTTGCACTTCGAGAGGCCATGAAGCGACCCGCGTCAACGGCCAAGCTGGACCCACTCCAGTCCTACTGCGACCAGGTGCAGGAGGGCCTCGAGTCCTCGAAGGCACCACGAAGGCTATGCGCCGTGCTAGACTTCTTAGGGCTTCTTGTTCACTTTGGGTCGAGGTCCCGCCAGTGGTGACAAAAATGCTGTGCGCGGCCCAAGATGCAAGACGGACATGAGCCATTGGAGAGGACACGATTTCTTGTTTTCTCAGGTCCGGGATGGTCAGGTCTGCCTTGCTCACCAGCAAGGACTATCGAGCATCGGTGCATCTCGCGTCGTCTCGACTGGGCCGTGTCGCATCTTCGAGGACAAGCGCCACAAGTACCAAGCCTCTGTGGCCCAATGCTGAGACGAACAGCACCCCGTGTCTCAACAAACCGTAGTTGCATACTGAAGGTCCAGATGGTCACGGACACCATCCAGGGTGTTGGGGAGGACTTCGAGCAAGCGATTGACGCTTGGTCAGCACTCCAGAGTCGCAGCATCTAGCAATCTAGCAGAGTAGTGCCGTTAATTTCGTCCATGGATGGGTCACGAGGCAGATCAAAAGTCCAAGATCGCGAACTCCGACACGGAGCGTGCGGAAAGGGAAGCGGCGGTTCCCCTGCCTTTGTTTCAACCGCAATTAACCGCATCGTTGCATCGACCGGAACCTCTCGGCCAGGTCAAAGGGGCCAAGGAGGACTTCGACGCAAAGAAGCTGCTGCCGCTCAGCTCATGGAAGGCTGTTTGGAGTTTGGAAGCGTCGCAGCGGAGAGGCTTAGCTGCACGTTTCTGCATGAGTTCCCTTCTTGGATGGTGTGCCAAGGACGCAAGAGAAGAAGTATGCGCTTGCTGCTGACGCACAGGCTGGCTTCACATGTGCAGCACCTCCATGCTCGAGGATCGCAGCCTTCATCCTTTGCCAGACTTGCAACATGCCTGGCAGATGCACAGCGGGCAATCCCAATTCCTGACCTCGCAAAGCAGGCATGCCATACTGGCCAGACTTCTGAGTCGTTCCCACCTTGATGCCTCCCTTAAACGCCCCATGCCCATCGTCCTCGTGGAGCCACAACTCATCCCTTGTAGAAGTCCCGTGCCAGCCCTCATCACGGTAACCCTCATTAAAGTACACCATTTTAGTATTAGTAACCCTCATTAAAGTAGACATAAGTAGACCATAGTAGACTCTTTTGGTATTAGTAGAATCTGTGGTTTGGAGGCCTTCAAAGCGGCCAAGGAGGGCGTCTCCAAAGCGCAGGTGCTCGGCTTAGCCACGCGTCAAGTTTGTCATATCCGTAAATCAGACCTTCAAAGCCACCCTTGCCCTAAACACTTATAGTTCATACTAGAGCCAATCTTTTGTGCACACTTGGTGATGTGTGTGTGTGTAATATGTACACGCATCTGTCTGCTGGACAGGGTTTCATGCGTGATCATGCGTGCATTTACGCGCAGAGGCATGCTGCTGCGACAGATGCTTTCGGTTCCTGTTCTCAGTTTGGTGATAAGCTCGCGCTCTCTCGTACGTGTGTAGTCTTCCTTGTCTCCATTCATCAACAGCACCGCAAGTACGTTGAGGAATCCAGCACGCATGACCATCCAGACACGCAGCGGACTGAGGCAGCATTGCGTGAAGCTGACAAAGACCTAGTGGATCGGCAAAAGGCCAAGGAGTGGTTGATCAGATGGCATTGTTTCGGCCGTCAGAACTAGCTAGCGAGCACCATCATCAGCAGTAATTAGCATTGCATTCACTGGTCGGGGGCGTGACGCAATGTGCCACCCACTGTCATCCTCCACGATGAGCCGTTTAAAGCATCGCAGCACTCGTAACTTGTGAGTTGCAAATCCTAAAGATTCGGGGACTTTCAGCCTCTCAGTATCTGTTGTACGCATTGCAGGCCTTGAGCTTGAATCAGATTTCAGATGGAGCTGGGCCCTCTTCTCCCGTACATGGCAGGAGAACGTCGAATCGATCGTGACAGATCTGGTCACGCCGCTGGTTCAAGGACTCCGGCAGAGAGTTGAACGCGGGAGGGAGTGTGATTCCTTTAGTGGAAGCATTACACTCATGACACCATTCGTGACGAAGTCACGAAATTTCACTGCAATGTTTTGCAATGGTCTAAAGTTTAAAGCAGAATGGACAGTCCTGGGAGCATTGTGGCTTGGCCTCCAGGAGCGGTCACTGGGGACGACGCTCGGCGAAGCGTCCGGCCCCGAGCTGTTCGCCATATGGGTGGTCCTCTGCTCCCGGCGATGTTGGGGCTGGAGTCCGGAGGTAGCAAGACAGTAGGCCAGCAGGCCATATTAGACCTTGCAGGCTTCGTCTTACAGGAGGGTGTTGTAAAGGAACTTGCGAGTCCACACAGCGCAGTGAGCCTCCGATGCCAGAGGTTCTAACAAGTACCTTATTATTATGGTCCCTTACAGCAACCGCAACCCTACTAGTTACTAGTACCCTACCTACCAGTCTGTCTTCTGATAGAGCTGGGGTACATAGCCTTATGGTAACCCTTATACAAAGATGTCCTGGACAGCCGAGGCGGAGAACCTCCTCTCCTCGCTGAAGAAGCTGGCCCTCCTGGACGAGCCAAGGGCCAAGAGTTCGTACATCATGAGAATCGAGGGAACATGATACTATACACAGGGGCCTTCGTAGTAGGCTGTTGGGGAGAGTGCCATGCATTGCATCAGAGGCCTACTGGTTGGGACAGCGGAGACTGCTTGTCTGTCGAAGTTGGGCCGAACAGATTTAGCAGCGGCAGTTTGAACCTCGACCGCGAAGGTCTCTGCTGACGGCGATCCCAGAGGCCATCACGAAGGCAAGACGGCAGGTCTGCTGAGGCGTTCGGTGTGGGAGTTCGCGTGGTAAAGGAAGAAAAGCGATCCAGAATGGATGAGATTTTGCTGCGTTGTTTTGTGACAGTGCTCCGAGCCTGTGATGCCCTGCACTGTTCAGGAGCCAGCAATGCGGGGTGCTTTCGACACAAGTGCGTGGGCCTTGGCCATCGTAGTTTCCATGCTCAAGGTTGAGCATTGAAGCAGCGGGGTTCTTGGCGAGCTAGCGAGCAATTTCAGGGGTTGTGATGCCGACTTGCGTTCGTGGCGAGCTATCAGAGACTGAGCTGGCCAATATCCGACGGTCTAAGTTGAGAAGCAGGTTTCGAATCAGTTGCTTCCTACACGCTTCCCACCAGGTCGTGTCGGGCCTGCAAGAGGAGTTGGAGCGCCGTCGTGTCGGGGCCCCACCGAGATTTGCCCAAAGCTCTGCAGCGTGGGAGCTCGCAGTGCAGGTGTCGGTCACACAAGAGCTGGCAGCCTCCACGCCCCAGAAGGACGGGCTAGGAAACACTACGCTGCATTCGCACCTGGCCCGATCTCGTTGGTCCCGGTTAACACAGACACGAAATCCGCGACTTGTCCTATAGAAACCCAACTAATCCAAAAGCAGTGGAGGACATGGAAGTGCAGAACCATGCACTTAGCTGAGCAGTTGCATGTACTGCGTGGCCTAGCGATGGTGTTGGGTTCTGCTGAAAGAGGATTTTCCTGCCTGGGTCCGACTCGTCAGGAGCAGCGAAAGGGCGAGCTCTCGCAAGCCGAGGCCGCGGCGACGCGGCGACGCTGCAAGCGCCTGTGGAGCGTACGGCGTAAGTTCTTTCCTGCGGTTTTTCTGCCTGTGACAGGCAGCCTTCGAAGATGCCAAGGCGAAGCAGCATATCGCTGCGGAGGCTAGACGGCACCGGACGACTTTTCACATGTGTATGGACTCACTTAGACTTCATCACGCGTATTCAAAGACGGCAAACGCCCCTGTGAGACATGTCTGATAGGTGAAGCGCCCACTTTGTATCGAGCCCCTGCACTGCTCCAGTAAGACATCGCGAGCAGCACAGCAGCACTAGTAAGTGCAAAAGCCGTGAGGGGCAAAGACATAAATATTCTGGCGATGGATGCGAGAATCATTGACAACAGTGCGGCAAAGCAGAGCACATCACAAGTCTGTAGCACAGAGATAGCGGGTTTCCCGTCCCAACCCCCAGGTTGATCATGAAAGCATCAGAGGGTGGGTGGAAACATCAAAATCCGACGGGGTCGGATGTGTCAGCAGATTCCTCCCTGCACAGGTGCACCAGACAGCCATGACTGAACTCAGTATGGTGAGACCCAGTGCAAAATGGCGGCTAGCTGGTTTCCTGCATCCTAACGCTTCACAGCGTACGTTGCAAATGGTTACAGACTGGAATAGAACAAAACTTCCAGTGGCCGCTTTCGTCTGGCACAAATTTTTCTGATATTCAGCGGGCAAACCGAGCAACAGTACCGATGGGTCTCATCATCAGTCATGGCGGATACCAACGATGAAACTGCACGGATTCAGGTCAGGGGCTGTGCAGAGAGGTCACTTGCCAATCATGTAGTTAACGAGCTTCTCAACAATATCATGCCTCGAGCCAGTCTTTGCAAATCCATCTTTCTCCGCAAGCTTTTGTAGGTCTTCCTTCTTTACGGCATGGCCACTTCTGTCATCCAGAAGAGCAAGCCAAGGCTAAGGATGGAACACCGAAAAGAAAAGAAAGACAGCTCAAGCCTATCACGTCAAGCCCGATGTCTGCAAAAAGAAAGGAGGTGCTCTCGAAAGAACGCCGTACGGAGCTTGTGAAGAACCTCAGGATCGACGGAAGCTCACAGATGACCACCTTACTGATCCTTTTTGCACAACGTGCGCAAAGAAGTGGAACTGCTGCGTGAGCTACTGCTGGATATAGTTCTTTGCTTCCTTCCGATGCCTTCGGCTCGTATCTGAATCACTGTCACCGCGTAGCTTCTGCGACACCCACTGGAACATTTCAATGGGCTGACTCTTCTGTACATTGGCCCCTGCTCCATCGGAAACTGGAGCTCTACAACCCAAACATCTGCATAACCGTGTCTTTGCGTGCTTTTGGATCTCATTGGCTTGGCGCTCTTCAGCACGTCGTCGTTGCTCTTCGCGCATGAAGTCTACGACCTCTTTTGACAAACCACCATCGTTGCCTTGCTGATGCGGATTACGGCCAAACGGACGTCACTGTGGAGGACGCCACTGCCTACTCATGTCTACATACACAGCAGCCTCAACCTCAGAAGAGACCACTATCTCTACCAGCTCACGGGCTTGGAAAAGAGAGCCCAGCATGCAGCTTCTGAGTTTCTTACCAATCTGCCTGCATGCGGAGATGAGCGGCGAAACATGTCTTCTACTTATGCTGCATAGACATGCGCTGATCCATCGTTCTGGCCATCCTAGTCTTTCAACTTCAAGAGGCAGGAACCCAATATGCACATACATGTGCTGGGCAGCGAGCCGGGCCACTTTTCAATCAGGTGCAACTCCCAACGCGAAGTACACATTAGGATTGTAGGGCCTGGCATGCACCTGGTCACCGATGACAGGCACATGCACATGACACTGGAGCATGCATACCGTGGGCCCGACTTCTTCAAGTGAAATACCAACGTCAGGTGGCCACACTTTTCGCATGCCTCTTTCAAGACAAGCCGTGCAGAAGATCGTGCTCAACACAAGTGTATCATCCACATGCATAACACCGGTCACCGTTTCCTCAAGACTTAAAACTCCAACAAGCCAACCCGCATTATGCAGAGCACCTCGGGATTGGTGTATGATCCGCAGCTCTTCGCTCAAATCAACTAAAGTCCCAGGTTCACTGGAGCCCCCGCGTCCCTTCATGACCAGGCTGCCAACAGTAAAGTAACGCTGTTTAGAAATGAAATGAAGCGCACTCTTAATGTCACACATTCCGAGCACGTGACAAGTGTTGTCAGAACGCTTCGTGCTCCGGCACCAACGACCGTCAACTCGAGCCGCCTTCTTTACTGCAGAAGCATCAAATCCCGTTTTTCTTTTGAATTCTGTCAAGCATTTCCACCACACGTGCAAGTCCTCGTTCAAGCGAAGCTGCTTTGAGGACCTGAGCAGCATCAATCTTAATGATGCTCACATCGTGTTGCTTCATACAGCAACAAGGACCAAACACACGGTAATCCGCACGGTTATCCAGCAACTCGACATTCCAAAATGGTTTTGAACCTGCTCTGATTCCACAACGTCCACGTGTATTCACAGCTGACGCTGTATCAGCCGTACAGCACGTGCAACATGTTTGAAGTGAGGTTTGCACGGGTTGTGATACTCAGACCCTGATTTCCCTTTCATGTGCATGCTGCCTTTTGCAGGCAAGACCACCGTGCGGTCCAAGCATAACACTTCCAGGGAGATGTTTGTTGGCAACATGGTGTCTGTAACCGCCAAGCTCATCAGCCAAGATGTTGGGACGCTGTTCGTAGAATCGTTAATCCAACACATACCCGGCATGTAGACGGAAAAGGTAGCCTGCACGATCCATCAGAACACGTCTTTCCAGATCTTTATCAACTCCAACAGCAATCTTCTCACTAACATGTTCAAGCACAAATCTTTCAAGGCACTGCTGATCAAGATCGACTTGAGTGTACCTACTTCGCATAACCATGTCAACAATGTCATCTTTCAAGAAAGGCAAGCGGACATGACGCAAAAATCCCAAAAGTTGACTGAGCACAGTTTCTTGCACCCGCTCGTTAGAAGTCTCAAGCGGTACATCCCGGTAAAGATGACTCCTAATGACGTCTTCTCTCTTCTCGTAGCGGGCTTGTTCAAGAGAGGAAAGGTCACTCACCTCACTGTGTATGTGGTGCTCGCAACTTGCACAGCAGATGTAACAACTTCAGACAGGTCACGGCTTCTGTTGCTCACGACTCTAATTTTGTTAAAAAGCATCGTGCCCCACCACTTGGAGCTGCTCTTCACGCAATCAACAACACGTGACAACCGGCGCTTCGCAAGCGCGAAAGCCTGCACACTTTTGGCAGGAACTTGATTACGTAGCGTCTGCAACTGGTAAGCAGCCACGTGTTCAAAAACCTCTCCACCTAAGACTGCATGCACAAGGCACTTTCTCTGTCCATGTCCAAAGCACACACCCGCAGACCGCTCGCAATAGCACGGGCTTTGCCAGTGTTCCAGAGTTTTCTGTGACACAGCGGACTCCGATTTTCGCGAAGATAGAGAGCAAGCCAACGAACATGAGAGGTGTCATACATCATGCTCATGATTTGCTCCTTGCTTCGCCCAACTGTGCAACTCTGCCAATTGCACAGCTCCTGAAAGCTGCTGGCATTCCCAGAAATGCAATCCGAAGCATGAGCAGACATGCCAAGGGACGGCAAGCGCAACACGTTCAACTCACACTCTGACTGAACCGACCAACATCGACGAAACCTGGGACATGGCCTGTGTTTCTGAACAAGATGCTTGAAGGATGATTAATTCACACGGTCTTGCATAGGTGCTTGTAACTGTCGAATGGGAAACCTCTCGTGTAACAGACTGCTTTCTTCGTCATTCCATGTGGCAGCAACCATGCAGAACTCAGGAGGCTGAGAAGCACGCCCGACTCTATATCTTTTCACAGAGCACTGTAGCACATATCATCAGCGTTGTGTGTGTTGAGCACATGCTCCCGAAATCTGCCAACAAACCCAAGCCGGTCACTGCGACAACATTTTGCCTTGCCAACATAGAACTGCTTCTGTTGACTGCACCATGCGAAGTATTGAGACGAATCTTGCTGAACTTCACGCAAAATGGTCTTGAACAATTGCAGAACATAGTCGCGTCAAGCTTCACAACGACAACCTTTCGTGAGAATAGCCTGTTGGACATCCTTTTCAAGCCCTCGCAGCATCACTCGTAAAGCAGAACGCTTTTCAGCATAGAGCCACATCTGATGCGCCAAGAACATGTGAAAGCATACAAGTAAGTCGCCACAGCACATGACTGCTTCTACACGTTTTTTGTAGCTTGTTGGCATCATGAGCTCGAAAGCAAGGCCTTGCACGGTCTGAGCTGTCTTATAACACGCCATGTTGTTGGGGAAGCCTTGCAAGCCCAGCTGCACATCAGCTTTGCAACTTGCTCAAACCGAGCTTCACTGTTCACGCCGTGCGTACTCAGGTGGAGGCTCCTGCAAAACACGCCAGCCAACTCATGTGGTTGGGTGTTCAGTAAAGCCTTGTTCAACTCTTCTCTTTGCATTTCTGTGTGTTGCAAGATTGCTGCAGCGAGATCCAGGCTCGCTTCGGCAGTAAGAAGTGCAACAATGCAAGCCAGAACATGGAAACTTTCTCAAACAACAGGTATGTATGGAGTTTATAATTGTCGCTAGCGCCTCAGAAAAGATCAAGGTTCCACCAGCGAATCACGATTTTTGACGTGTATGGATACTCACCTCATCACGCGTGCGTTTCAGCAGACTCTTTGACAAGACGGAGGCTCCTCGCCCTTGCGAGACATGTCCGATAGGTTAACCACCCACTCCCTACGACCATTTCTTCGAAATCTCCGAGCGCATGGATTTATAGATGCTTCAGGCATACACTGAAGCCAGAGCAGTCCCGAACTTGGCTGATACAGTGTGAGGGAGTGAGGGCTGTGTGCATCTGTTTTTTCTTGCGCAGCTCTCGCCGTAGGCCCAATCTACGGCGGAAGCCAGCGTCAAGCAAGCACAGAAGGCACTGGTCCTCCAGCGCAATTCGTGTGACAGCTGTCAGCCCGAGACTGCGCTTCTTGAGGCTCTGTCCCAGCTGGATCCGCAAGTGAAAGCGCTGCAGAAGGATTGTGGGAGGATTGTGTGCAGATGGCGTCTCCAGATCCGCGTGTCTCTTGCAAGGATCTCAAGAAGCTTGAGGCCGAGCTTGCTGACTTCTGTGTGCGGCTGAGATGCTGTAAGATCTTGTGCTGTGGGTTTCCAGCAGTTGTAACTGGAGCCTCCCCTAAGATGCGGGACCTCGATCCGCCCTCGCCGAGCTTTCCGAGAGGTGCGTCTTTCATGACACACGCCCCAAACTGCGATTGAGCTTCGGTAGGATCGAGCCGACAGAGCCGGAGGAGGTCACGGAGCAGGCAGATGCATGATCCGAGAGGCCTGTCTCACCCAGGAGGCTGTGGGGTGCAGACCTCCGCAAATTAGCTCAGGCTGTTGTGTACACTCTGATCAGCAGCTGCTGCAAGCTGGTCCACAAAGATTCACGACCGACACCTCCGGAGTCGATCCTGGATCCACTTCTGAAAAATTGAGTCTTCATAATAATTCTTCAATCTTATGAGCGCCTTGAGAAAACTTTTTGATATTCCCCCCTTCACGAGAATAGAAAACATTTTTTAGTCTGCTCATACATCATCCATAATAATGATCCGAGATTATTTGCTTTGGAATAAATAGGTATTGAATGTCTCTTTCAAGTTGTCTCTGTCTGTCGACGTCTGTGTTTGTGTCTCTCTGTGTCTCTCTCTGTCTCTCTCTCTGTCTCTCTCTCCGTCTCTCTCTCCGTCTCTCCGTTTCTCCGTCTCTCCGTCTCTCGGTCTCTCGGTCTCTCGGTCTCTCCGTTTCTCCGTCTCTCCGTCTCTCCGTCTTCTCGTCTCCCCGTCTCCCCGTCTCTCGGAGTCGTGTCTCCGTGTCTCTATCTCCATCTCATTTTTTCTCTCTCTATCTTTCTCTATCGCTTTCTGTCTTTCTCTTTTTTTCTATCTTTCTTTTGTTTTGTTTTTTCTATATTTCGTTTGCTTCTATCCATCTCTGTTTTTTTTATTTCTAATTTTCTTATTCTCTTTATTTTCTAACCATCTCTCTTTCTTTTTCTTTCTCTCTCTCTCTCTCTCTTAGCTTTTTCGTTGTTTCTCTCTGTATCTCTATTTATATCTATCTTTCTCTCTTTATCTAAAGTTCTCTTTTCCTATTTCTATCATTCTCTCTCTTTTTGACTATCTCTTCTACATCGCTCTGGGTCTCCTTACGTTTCTATATATTTATCTATATTTTTCTGGGTCTCTCTATCTTTATTTACTACTCAATATTTATCCCTATTTCTCTCTTTTTACATATATCGTTCTTTCTTTTTCTATCTATTTCTATATCTTGTTCTACTTACTTCTGATTTTCGATCTCTCTATTTCTCTTTAATTGTTAATATACGATATTCCCTTATATAAAGATTATATCTGACTATGAAGTCGTGAACCGAAGAGCCATTTTGGCTTAATAAAAAAGAGCCCGATTCTTGCATTTGGGGTTGGGGTTCCTCTTTCGGTTGGGCATTCGTGCTGGTAAGTCAGCGGACAGGAAGCGCAAGGTATACCAGGCCTATCAGTTGGCTTTGCAGCCGTACCGCTACAACTCGGCCGAAGAGGTTTCGATGGTTCATCAGGACAGATCTAGTAGACCATTGTATACCCCTCCTGGTTGGAAGCCAGATTTTGAGAGTGACGAGGGCGAGGAAGAGCAACATCTTCTGGATCGATTCCCTCTTTTCGCCGGTTGCAGCGTCAGCCACCTCCTCCTCCTGCACCTCCTGTTCGTCTTTCATCTTCTTCAACCTCTTCTTCTGTGCCGAAGCCTTCTTCGATACCTAAATCTTCTTCTGTTGCCACACCAGTGACCAGTCAACGACTGGCTCCGACCCGAAGATTCGTGCAGCTTTACGTCAATGTGCGAAGATCGATATGTCGTCACTCCGAGTGCCTTTCGCATCGGTGTGGTCGATATTTCGTGCATGCGTGAGTTGTTACTATTATTGTTATTATTACTATTTTGGGCTCCGATATTGATGTAAATGCACGAAAACCGATATATCGTTTATATTGATTTTTACAGCTCATCCTGCACTCGAAGTGCCTTTCGTATCGGCATGAACGATATTTCACGCATACGTGAGGGGTGAAAGGGGTGCCATACCGTTTGTATTGATTTTTAGAACATATCCTGCATTCGAAGTGTCTTTCGTATCGATATGGCCGATCTCTTATTATTATTATGGATTTTTGGGTTCCGATATTGACATAAATATGCGAAGACCGACATATTATTTATCTTACTTTCGTATCGATGCGATCGATATTTCGCGCAAACGTGAAGGGTGATATATCGTTTATATTGGTTTTTACAACTCATCTTCTATTCGAAATTTCTTTCATATGGATATGGTCGATATTTCGTAAATATATAAAGAAGAAAGAGAGAGTGACATACGGTTTGCATAAATCTTTATAATTCATCCTATATTCGAAGAGCGTTTCGCATCGACATCATCAGTATTTCGTACGAGTGCAGAGCAATATAGAATCCAGAAAAAAAGAAAGAAACCTAACCTATAAATTATTTTCTTCAATTTAAAATATTTAATTCTATTTAAATTAGAACCAGACACGAACCCAAACACTATCCCGACACGAACCCAAACACGATAACCAACCGCGCACCCAGATACGAATCATGAACCACACTAAAATCCCAACATATTTCATCAATAAACACAACATTAAAAAAATCTCCACCAAAAATTTACAGAATTATATTACCACGAGAATATCCCCAGAGCCTCGGCCAAAACACTAAATAAATTCAATAAATAGTACAGAAAAAAACCAAATTACAAAGGTAAGAGTACACCCAAAGAAACAGAGACACAAACAACACGACACAATTTCATTAGAGAATTTATTATTGAACTTTCAAATACATATGTTTTGTGCATTAATAATATTAGAGACGTCCTAATACCAATTCTATAGAGAAAAATATTATAATTATAGAATATATATATATATACATACCCAGAAAATTAAATAAAAAGAATCAAACATCACTAATAAGATGATATTTCAAAAGGTATGTATATATATATATATATTTACATATTATAAATACTTCAAATTTCAATAGCTAGATTTTGTATACCTCATATCAAGATTGCTTTTTCAACCGATCTCGATAGTGTTTCTTATCTCAATTTAATCAAATTAAAAAGATAAAGTCTGAGGACTCAGGAGTATAAACAGCAGAATTTTAACTTCCACCTTTATTTCCCGATTAACATATCCAGACGGAATTCTCTGGAAAATATCGAATCTCTTTGGCTCTTCAGCTGCACGTAGAGTTTGCGGGGCTTCCGTGGCGGTGCGCAACTTGAAGGCTTGAAGGAGGCGTCTCCAGGGCCTCATACGCTCCTCCGTCTGGTCGACCATCGGAATTTCTCGAAGGCTTTGATCCGCGCCGGATGTAGTGTCAGGCCGCAAAGCTCAAGGCTCAAGGACCGGAGCCAGCGCCCGGAGGTTGCGCCCACCAACCTCAGCTCAAAGCAGCGGTCCTGGCCTGGGTGCCGGAAAGAAACGCTAGGCGGGCGACCGTGCGAGGTATGAAAGAACGAGCTCGGCACCTGCAGCCCCCAAAGCAGGTATCCAGAACCCCAAGCCCCAAAACCACACGAATCGCCAGTGGGTGTAAGGCCTGGCCATGGAGCATAGTGCCCGGTGGGAGCGACGGTGCCTGATTTCTCTGGGTTCCAAAGAGGATGCAAAGCCTCGGAGGGTAGCGGCCGCACTTGAGGTCCCAACGGCGATGGCTGCCGGAGTGATCTGGTAGCCTCCTGAGGCAACGAGTTCCAGGTTTCAGTCGCTGTTCACTGCTAGCATGATCGCTTGTTTCGGCACTGCTATGCAACTCATGCCTCCATCGTTCAGCTGTCTTTGCCATGGACCCGGAACCACGCCCAAAGCCTGTGCAATGGCCATGCACAGTTTACGCTTTGCTTGAAACGGCTTACAGTTTAGGTTCCAGCAAGCGGTATCAGCAGCAGCTGGAGCCGTCGTAGTAGTCGTCGTCGTGGTAGTAGCGGTGGTAGTAGTAGTAGTAGTAGAAGTGGTAGTAGTAGTAGTAGTAGTAATAGTAGTAGTAGTAGTAGTAGCAGCCAGCGGCGTGTTTACCGTGCCCGGGTAGTAGTTAGAGGAGTAGGAGTAGTAGGAGTAGGAGTAGTAGTAGTAGTAGTAGCAGTAGCAGCCAGCGGCGTGTTTACCGTGCCCGGGTAGTAGTTAGAGGAGTAGGAGTAGTAGGAGTAGGAGTAGTAGTAGTAGTAGTAGTTGTAGGAGTAGGAGTAGTAGTAGTAGTAGTAGGAGCAGTAGGAGTAGTAGGCGAGGAGTACCAGTAGCAAGAGCAGCGTAGCCGAGCCTCCGGTGGAACTTTCAGCCTGGCAACAGGTTGTGTCAGCATGTGCATCTACCACTGTTCAAGCCAGACTTGTCGTCAGGATCACTGCTCTCGGCAAACTTGCAAAGCACTCCTTTGTGTATTCTTTGCATTGGCTCCTATGGCAAACATCATCTCCTACAAGGCTCCTTGCTCCATGGGAGGGCGGTACCTGGCTTCCCAACCCCAACTTTCGAAACCGTTTTCAAAAACAAGCTGGGCTTCCTGTGAAGCTGTCGTGGATCTATCTCGAAGGAGCAGTGGGGGCACCGGATGTTGTTGGGAACCTGCGGAAGTCAACAGCAGACTTTGTCCGGGAAGCCATGGATGAAGAATATACCCGAGACCACAAACATCTCATGACTTCCACGTGCGGATATACAGCCGTTGATCAAGCAAGGGCTTTTCATGCTCTGTGAAGCTGGGGCTCGTCTTCGCACTTCTGCGGGCCCAGTTCCGATTCCTTCCTATTTTTGTGCTCATGGCTCTTGCAGGCTTGCTGCGCGAATTAGTGTCTCTGTGACCTTCGGATGAGACGACCCAGTGGACCCAGTGCCCTTCCAAATGATTCCAGAACGAAACATGGCGGATGCTCGGCAATCGCTTTCAGAATTCCGTCGGCCCGACCACGACTTCTCTTGCTCAATCAAGCTGCTTAGGACAGGGTTTTTAAGAACCCTCTTCTGCTGGAACAATCTCAAACCACCAGAACTTGCTGGCCTTGGCGCTCGCCTTGGGGCTGCTGTGCCTCTTGGCTTTCGGTGGCTCCGGCCGTGGTGGCGTCTTCGTACCTCGACTACTACTACGACTACCGTGGCTACTGCTTGACTACTTGACTCCTACTCCTACTGCTCCTCCTCCTCCTCCTCCTGCTCTTACTCCGTTACTGCTGCTACTACTGCCACTACTGCTGCTACTGCTACTTGTACTACTGCTACTACCGCTGCTACTGCTACTGCTGCTGCTGCTACTACTACTACTATTCTACTCCGACTCCTATGCTGCTACCAGGAAGAGCCGTCAGCGGAGAATGCATGAGTGGAGGTCTCCAGAATCACTCGAAGTGATTGTCGCTCCTTGCTCACACCCCTTGCCGTCTGGAATGTCCGTTTTTCTGAACAGCAGGAAACTGGAGCTGAGCTCAAACAGATGAATGGAGACCCTTCCAAATCACGGCTTCTTCAGATCGACAACTGCAGCTGATGCCAGGGACCGCACCTTTGGGACTGGACGCACCTTTATGAGAACTACGACGCACACTGTTTGGGGAACTGACAGGCAGGTTTAGATATCGTATAAGGATGCATATACGTGCTTGACCATCCTCGCATACTTCCAGACTCTTGCGCAAAACTGCATAGGTGGCGGCGACAAAGTGCTGCCGATCATTTCTTGTTTCAGCCGTCAGAAACCCTTAACCCTAAACCCTGAATCGAATGGGAAGCCTTCCCGATCGGTTCAAGCCAACATAACAACCACTTGGCGAAACATCAGAATGAAGTTCTTAGTCATCCCTTGGCTCAAATGCAAACGAACAACGACTCCTAAGGAACACCCAGCACCCTCACACCTTTATCATCTTCTCTTCGGTAACTTGGGACTGGCCTTTGGCTCCAGTGCTCTTCGCCTGACATTGGGAGCTATTCCGTGCGGGGCGCTTTGTTCAGAGAGAGAGAGAGAGACAAAGAGAGCCGTTGACAAACTTCCGGGCGTAGGCACTTCTGTTCTGACCCACAGCTGATATAGGCCTTGTAGTCAGTCCTAATATTATGACTCTGATTGTTGGCACATGCATATTACTGGTTGTTCCGGCCCCTGCATGGCTGCCCGATCTCAGCGGCTGTGGCTGCGTCCTCAGGTGCCCACCTCGGGCTCTGTTTTGGCAGGGGCGGAACTCGCCTGAGCCAGACCGACAATCTCCGTGTACCGACTCGTACCGACATCGAGCAACGCCAGGCATGCCGCATACATCTGCGACATCTCCTCCCAAAGGTCGTCGTAGAGGTCCTCGCCGGCTGCGCTCGTAATACTAATAGCACATGGCATCAGGTGCTTTGACTCTTCAAACTGAGATATGTCAGCCCTACGCCCTTGCTTGCTGTACCGGTTGTAAGTTGTAACCACTCTAGACGGCTCACTTCTCGAAAGAACATCTTGCTCGGCTATCAGGGCGACCGTCTCTGGCGGTCATTTCATTGCCTGTGAAGACGTACGCATGAAACCATTCCGACTCGCAAGCATTGTCATGTCCACTCGTTGAACGAGAAGCACTGCCGTATCTTCAGTGTTCTTTTAGAAGATATTCTCGGACCCTCTAGTCAAGGACCAGGACCCCAAACCACCTGAATACCTTTAACAAATTATCCGAAGAAGAGACAGCTATCTCTGAGCCCTTGGTTCCAACTCAAAACAAGCCGCCCAAAGGACTGGCCTCAAACTCTGCCTGTACAATCTTGCCATCCTGGCACAAATATCTCAGGAATATCAAACAACGGCGCAGCAAAGCCACTACGAGTACTTGCTTGGAACCGTCACCTCTTTTTTCAGATTGCTGCGGCCGGGGTGGGGGCTTGCCGTGCTCAGCCTACTTTGATTGCTGTCCCTTTCGAGGGGCCTTGCTCTTGTCCAACTCCTCGAGGACGTTCTTGACGACATCCGGAGACAGCGGCTTCTGAACCTTGCAGATAGGATTGCAGAGATCTCGCATGTCTGGACTCCAGAGCTTCCTAAAGCGCTGGGGGCGTGGCCTGGTACGTTTTCCAGATGTGCTTCCTTTAGAGTTTACAGTTTCGGATGCAGGGCATGGATTTAGATGCACTTTTTCTTTCTGCATGCTTCGGAGAACCGTCTAGTAATCTGGTGTGGTGCTCTGTTGAGTGACGTGGAAACCTGAGGAGAAAGCAGCAGGCTGTCAACCTCCTCTCGTTCAAGGATACCGCTGCCGTCCTCGTCGCTGATTGCAGACGGCAGTCCCACTGTGATTGTTTCCGGAACATCGTTTACCGGGATTCGGACCTTGTCGAAGTCCTGCCACATCTGCCTGTGGAGCTGCACTGTACTATGCTGCACTGCCGGGAACCCTAGGTGCTAGGATGCGAGGGACGATGGCGAGTACTCACAGAGTGTGTGGCAGACGTGGCTCCCTCTCTCAAGACTAATGGATGCTGCCTCGCTGGCACCTTCTGCGCATTTTGACCTCAGTGGAACCACGCTATGGGCCCAAGGGAGCCAAATGAACATTTTGACCAAAAAGGCTGGAGCGCGCATTTTACAGCAGGTAAGTTGAAAGTGCTGACGCTGCCCCACCAGGTGCAAACTGAGGATGAGGGCCCATGTCTGTTCGCCAGGATCCATTCGATTCAGCTCAGCATGGCTCAAGCCTAGTTTGTGTCCTATGTCATGCAGGAGAAAGGTGCTACGAGTACATCACGCAAGGATGGTGCTACACAATCCTGTGTGGCCCCGGCACGAAGATGAAACTGTCTGTTTCGGACTTCGGACTGCTCGGCTTCGGTGCACAGAGCTGGCATCAACGGCACAAGCTGCGCAACATGCAAGCATATCGCTTCATGTTTAGGACAAGATTCTCCTGAAAATGCAGGCAAACTTCAGACAGCATACCTATTTTTGAGCACTACTTCGGTGCCTCACTCGTCTTGTTCACTCGTCACCCTCCGCGGGCTCCATCGGTTCATCTGAGTCCTTGGAGTTTGTGCCATCAGCTTCCTTCTCCTGCTGCTTAATCTTTGCCTCTGTGGTATCATCCTTGTCATCTTTCTCTTCTTCGCCTTCATCCAGCATCGTCTCTTGGAAATCGTCCTGATCCTTCTTGCTCAGCCCAGCCGGAGGGACCGGGTTCTGTGTCTTGCTTTCGTCGGCCTTCTCAGCCGCCAGCTCCACCGTGTCGTCCTCGCTGACATTCACGGTGGGCTGGGTTTTGTCGGTCAGCACCAGGCCACAGCCAACGCTGAGCATCGATAGGACCGCAAGTACACGGAACATGGCCGAATCTCGCGCCAAGACGAACTTCGTTAAGGTATATGCTGCGGGCAACCCAGCTAGCTAAGCTTGGGCCAAAGGAACCAGCCACACAAGAACAAACAAATGGCCACTGGGCATGTCATGCGATCATTTCACTCTGAGCTAGTGCGTTTGATTGGGTCACTCAGCATCATCATGCCTGCGCCTTTGTCCACGGCACTCTCGCGAGGTCCTGTGACTGGCCTGTACATGGTCAGCGTCTTGAGCTCTAGCACCCATCGCGATGCGGGGCTCATTTGCTCGTCTTGGGTGCAGCCTTCGGCGAAGCAGGCGCGGATTTTGGCTTGGGGGCCTCTGCCTCATCGCCCATATCAGCCGCATTGGCCTCGTCTTCCGCAGTATCCATCATCTCGTCAGAATCG
>BGNK01003879.1:38118-64413 GCA_003297005.1 Symbiodinium sp. clade A Y106
CTCGTCCTTCGCCGTCTCTTCAAAATACTTTCGGTCAGCCTCGCTCTCGACGATGACTTCTTTGTCTTGCTTGGCGATCTGTGCCAGCTCTTCCTTGTTGTTCTCATCGTCTCCTGCTGCGGTCTCCTCAGCCGCCAGCGCCACAGTGCCGTCCTTGCTGGCGTTCACAGCAGGCTGGGTTTTGTCGGTCAGCACCAGGCCACAGCCAACGCTGAGCATCGACAGGACCGCAAGTACACGGAACATGGCCGGATCTCGCGTAAACGGTCGAACTTCGTTGAGGTATATGCGGCGGGCAACCCAGCTAAGCTTGGGCCACAGGAACCAGCCACGCAACAAAGAACTGGCCACTGGGCATGTCATGCGATCACTTCACCCTGAACTAGTGCGTTTGATTGGGTCACTCAGCATCATCATGCCTGCGCCTTTGTCCACGGCGCTCTCGCGAGGTACTGTGACTGGCCTGTACATGGTCAGCGTCTTGAGCTCTAGCACCCATCGCGATACCGGGCTCATTTGCTCTTCTTGGGTGCAGCCTCCGGCGAAGCGGGCGCGGATTTTGGCTTGGGGGCCTCTGCCTCATCGCCCATATCAGCCGCATTGGCCTCGTCTTCCGCAGTATCCATCATCTCGTCAGAATCGGCGGTCTCTTCGGCTGCGGCAACCTTNGCTTGGGGGCCTCTGCCTCATCGCCCATATCAGCCGCATTGGCCTCGTCTTCCGCAGTATCCATCATCTCGTCAGAATCGGCGGTCTCTTCGGCTGCGGCAACCTTCTCCTCCGCTGCGATCTCCGCGCTGGATTCTGGAAGCTCCTCTTCGTCATCGTTGGCGCCCTCTTTCTCGTCCTTCGCCGTCTCTTCAAAATACTTTCGGTCAGCCTCGCTCTCGACGATGACTTCTTTGTCTTGCTTGGCGATCTGTGCCAGCTCTTCCTTGTTGTTCTCATCGTCTCCTGCTGNCTCGTCCTTCGCCGTCTCTTCAAAATACTTTCGGTCAGCCTCGCTCTCGACGATGACTTCTTTGTCTTGCTTGGCGATCTGTGCCAGCTCTTCCTTGTTGTTCTCATCGTCTCCTGCTGTGGTCTCCTCAGCCGCCAGCGCCACAGTGTCGTCCTTGCTGGCGTTCACGGCGGGCTGGGTTTTGTCGGTCAGCACCAGGCCACAGCCAACGCTGAGCATCGACAGGACCGCAAGTACACGGAACATGGCCGGATCTCGTGTAAACGGTCGAACTTCGTTGAGGTATATGCTGCGGGGAACCCAGCTAAGCTTGGGCCAAAGGAACCAGCCACGCAACAAAGAACTGGCCACTGGGCATGTCATGCGATCATTTCACCCTGAATTAGTAAGCTAGTACGTTTGCTTGGGCCACTCATGCCTTCGCCTTTGTCCACGGCATGCCTGGTCTCTCGCAGGTCCTGTGACTTGCCTGTACATGGTCAGCGTCTTGAGCTCTAGCAGACTCTGCACCCATCGCGATACGGGGCTCATTTGCTCTTCTTGGGTGCAGCCTTCGGCGAAGCAGGCGCGGATTTTGGCTTGGGGGCCTCTGCCTCATCGCCCATATCAGCCGCATTGGCCTCGTCTTCCGCAGTATCCATCATCTCGTCAGAATCGNGCTTGGGGGCCTCTGCCTCATCGCCCATATCAGCCGCATTGGCCTCGTCTTCCGCAGTATCCATCATCTCGTCAGAATCGGCGGTCTCTTCGGCTGCGGCAACCTTCTCCTCCGCTGCGGTCTCCACGGTGGGTTCTGGATTCTCCTCGTCGTTGGCGCCCTCCTTCTCGTCCTTCAGCGTTTCTTGGAGCTGCTTTTCGTCAGCCTCGCTGAGAGTGTTGCCCTCTTTGTCTTGTTGGGCGATCTGTGCCAGCTCTTCCTTGTTGTTCTCATCGTCTCCTGCTTCGGTCTCCTCAGCCGCCAGCGCCACCGTGTCGTCCTTGCTGGCGTTCACGGCGGGCTGGGTTTTGTCGGTCAGCACCAGGCCACAGCCAACGCTGAGCATCGACAGGACCGCAAGTACACGAAACATGGCCGGATCTCACTCAAAGAGTCGAACTTCGTTGATGTAGGTGCTGCGGACAGCTGCGGGCTAGGTTTGAGCCGAAGGCACGGGAATCGCGACCGTCTTGCCTCATTTTTGAAACTCTTCCTCCCGGCTCGTCGACGCACGAGACGCAGTTCAGCGAAACTGCTTGCATTTCCAATTCCATGGAAGGGGAATTGAGTAAGAGCACTGCTTTGCACCTCCGTGCTTCACCGGCTTCCGGTCTGGTGACCCAATTGGATCATGTTTGGTGGCTGCTTGGTGCTGAGCCTCCAAGAAGACTGGTTCCAGCCTCGCTTTGGCTTCGGAAGTTCGACGTTCGGTGGCTGCCCGAAGCTTCCAGACTCATCTTCGCACATCACGAAGGCTGGCTGGACCTTAGTGCAAGAGGCAGCAGTGAGCAGCTGGCGCCGCTGTCCACCGGAGGTGGCTTCGGTGCCATTCGACGATGTCTGAGGAAGGGAAGTTTGGTAAAGGATCTACGAATCTACGACCTACGATGATTCTGCTATCGCAGTGTTAGTCCAGCGCATGCTGCAAAGTGGTGCAACAGTCCCCAGGTCCCCAGGAACTGAAGCCCCCGACGAGCGGAAGTGCTTGTCGTTGCCGCAATTAAAGTACCTGTGATTGCAACATCGACTAAGAGAATGCCATATTCTGCTACTGGGCGGTTTCTTGGCGGCTCACGAGTTGGTAAACTCCATGAAAGCAGTCCAAGCTGCCACGACCGACGCCGACACCTTCAGAGCTGCAAAACTACAACTGCAGAGAACGGCCACAGCTGGTCTTGCGACATCAGGGCCGCTTCGGCAGTAGCGAGGCCGGCCAGGCGAGATCCGAGGCCGCAGCTCCTTCCTGCGCCACTTCTGGCGCCGGCATCGCCGAGGCCGAGGAGGCCGCAGAGGCCTTCGAGGCTCCCAAAACGCATTTTCTGTCGGATCCTGTCGCCCAGTAGCTACAACGGCAGTGCAGGGTCCCAGTGCCCGGCAGCGGCGGCATCCGGCGCGAACATCGCGGAGCGAGCTGCGATGATCGTTTCCTGCTCCGTAGGTGAATAGTCGGTGGTCGTGTTGGCGGTGGAATCTGTCACTTGCTGCTGGATTTATTTACGTAGTGGCCAATCAACCATCGAAAACCGATGGCGCAGGTCCATATCTGCCAACTCGTGCCACGCACACGTGATGCTGTGTGCTTCTACAAGGACCTAGCTGGCACAAATATGAAAGTCACCCAGCACACCTTTTGTACTCCCTGCGAAACTCTGGATCATCACAACTGTCCTTGGCCTGATCAAAGAGTTCTTGTCTTTGCTCCTCACACATGTCACACATGCAGAACGTAACAACCACGTTCGATTCTGAGATTTAACACTTGCCACCAAGAGCAAGCACTGGCGATTCGGAGGGTCCGGAAAGATGTGGAACTCCTGATCCTCGGAATGCAGAGGAGCGTGTGGATTTGAACTGCAGACATAGTATTTGAGCCTTGAGTGGTGGGCCATGACATGACGCACCTCGTCGCCGGTAACGGGAAACATGGCCGCCGCCTTGAGACATGAATGCCGCAAACACAATACAGGTGCCCTATATAATAAGCAGAACAGGGTTTTGTAGCACGGTTAGAATACACAAATAATCAGGAACCCTTAGGAATTCCCTATGTTCCACATAGGGTATATACAAGGACGGCTCGCTGAACTTCGCTGCTGTTTGCCCAGCCACCGCCGGGGACATCTTTGCGAGGGCCAGCGCAGCCAGGGCTTCCGGCATTGCCTCGGCCAGCGCAGCCGGGACGAGAGTGCGTAATTATGGGGGCCTTCATCGGAAAAGTGTTTGGGGGTATGTTGCACTCTAAAGTAGGGAAGGGAATACGATGACCAACTGCTCTGACCTCTATAGTGTTTAAAGCTTGCGAGCAGCTGACAGTGCGAGCGTTGACCCTGTGAACTGTCGGCCAAACTCCCCGAGCCTCAGCTTCTTGGGAGATGAACACATGACACTCATGAGAGTCCGCAGAACATAGTCAAAGCCGTGAGCTGACTGTCTTCAGCTCCGGAGATTCACACGAAGTTTACCAGGGTTCCACAGAAGCTGGAGGAAGCTCTCGGTCACCGAAAGTGCAGAGTTCGCCCTCTGACCCCCGATGAAGCTCGCTAGAGGCAACGATAAACAAAGAGCCCGCTACTCTGAAGACGGAGACAGCTAAACCAAAACCCTGAAACCCAAAGAGTCCCAAAGCCCTAAACAGCAAAGCAAAAGGCAATCGGACAATTTTGGCTCAGGTCCCCGCGGCTTGCGCAAGCTTCCGTTGGAATCGGGAGGGACGACTTGACGGAAGGCTCCAAGCTCCAGTATGACTCAGTATGACCCAGTCTGGGGACTCTGAGCCGCGGCTGTGACTCTGATGTGTCAGAAACTTGAAATAGCATGTCTGCTCGTGTGCCTGCACAGCTGCAGAAAGCCAAGGTGAGACCAACACACCACCAAGGTACGTTTGGAGATCATGCCTGAATGGTAGATACGCACATGCATAGCATACATAGCTAAGGCACCATGACGTCGCAGGCTCCGTACTGTTTACAACGCACAGCTCATCCCTTGCATGCACATTCGTGAGTCAAAGTGTACAAACCTGCGGGCAGGAAGCTCGGCAGAAGCATGGTCGTTCCTTGCTACGAAAGGTTAGCCTTGTTGAAAGCTTTCATTCGAGTATCATGGTCAGAAGTACAATGAGATGCACGGCTCCCGGCTGAAACAAACATCCCGACAACTCCGAATGTTTTTTGCCAGTTGTGCCTAGGCCAGTGGTTGGGTTGCACCACCTGAAGGTGAAGATGTCGGATTTGTACCGTCTTGGTGTTCACGGAGATCTGCGCCGTCGGAACGCACTTCGGCGACTTCGTGGCGGACTTCGTGGGGTGAGACGACGATGCGAGACTCAGCAATGGCAGCGCCTTTGGGCGTGACCTCGCCTTGGGGCTTTGCAATGGACGGCGGGGCCTCAGCTGAGTCAGCTTCGCCTGGGCCTGTGCTGGCTGCCCAGGCTTCCCGCTTTGAGCTGAGGATCGTCTTCCGGAGGGGTTGTGATCTTGATCGCGCTTGCATCCACCGTCTGCTTTGTGTGCATCGCAAGGATGATGGGCGAGAGTGCCTCCATGCGATCCTGCAAAGCAGGTTCAGGGCTTACTCAATTAGCATTTAGGGTTTCGGGGTCGGGGTCTAGGATTTGGTTTACAGTTTAGGGCTTAGGATTAAGGGGATCAGGCTTCCAAATGTGGTGAGGAGGGAAAAAGTTTGGCTGACAGTCCCAGCATCCTCGTTGACTGATCGCTCCTCCGCCGTGAAACGAGATCGCCAGTACCGACTCTGCAAAAAAGTTGAAATCATCACATCTGTGCCAGCTACGGCCGTCAACGTTTTGCGCGCAAAATAGTTCAACGTTGAAAAGACTAGCATGTTCAAGGGGTTCCGGCCCTGCAGAAAATCGTTGCCAAGGGTGTCCCTCATGAACGCAGACATGGACACGCCAATAGCGATAAGGCAAGGGCCGCGCAGGCCATACTCAATCCAGACCTGTTTCAGGGCAGAACATCCGGTAGGTTCGTTGCTGCACATGTTTGGCTCCATCCACACATCAATGGACAAGATCATGGAGTCACTATGCATCGAATCCAAGGCACTCTTCGATAGAACTTCCAGCGACCTTCTGTCCCGGGCTTGATCTTTAGGCTTAAAGCACCCGTCAAAGCAGGCAGCAATATCCAGAAGATGAAGCCTCAAAGATCCGGGACGGTCAATGCAAAAGAGGCTGTAGACCGCAGCGACTCATGTGAAGGCGACATACCGCTAGGATAAGTAATGGCTGCCGAAGAGACTGAGGCAGCTAACTGCCAGGAGGATGTTCCCCATAAGTTGCTGGATCACAGCCCTCAGAGGCGACGAATAGTCCCGGAATCTCCCGGACATACATACCATGACTGCGATACTTTGCATGCAGAGTGCTCGCTGCAAACTCCATACACACTCCCTGCATCCCAACGACCAGCGGAAGAACCCACACCCGGAAGCCACGAAGAAGGATCCGAGCCGCAAGAAGGCGGTGTAGATAGGGACCGACTCGAAAGCCGTCAGAATCAGCACCCAAGGGACCTTTCATGGAACGACAATAGAGCCAGACATGTATAATGACTACAAGCAGTAGCTGCTATACAGCAAGAAAGACTAACTACTAAATAGACGCAGTGAGACTATTGGTATATTATGTTGATGAAAAGACCGTAACTGAACAAAAAGGAGTACAGCTAGTTTCTCAGACCTGCAACCCTAAACCCCTAAACCCGATACTACCTGTACCCCAAACCCCTTTAGCCCTAAGAAACTCTTCTCTCCGGCCTCCTGGTGGCCAGGGAAGAGTGCCTTCAAGTTGTATAGCGACTCGGCGAGTCCGCCGAGCACGCTGAGTGCTGAGGGGATCAGCAAGGCTCCGGCCTCTCAGGGGGAATTTTGAGATTGAGGGCCTTTTAGCAGCCTTTGGGGATGTGAGGCCTTTTACGGAGTTCCTCAAGGATGGGAGAACCTGTGTCACTCTTAGAAGAGTTTGGGGCTTGGGGATTTTCGGATTTCGTGGTTTTGGCCCACTGCCTCCACCCCAACGAAGATGCCTGCCGTGCAGGGGCAAGGGCCAATAGTTTCTTAAAGCCTGCAACCGAACTGAGGTGCAGCCCTTGGTGCGTACACGTCTATGACGCTCAGATGCTCAACTATGGCGTTTTGATCAGGTCAAGTCCATGCAAGTGCATGACAAGTCCATGCACAACTTCTGAGCATTTCTCGTTGATCACATGCCACTGGCTGGCAACATCATGGGTTGTTCCTCCAGCCAGCTCCTGATGAAACACCTCATGTAGCTGGCTGGAAGGGTGTGGGTTGGTCGGTCTGCAGAACTGCCATTGCAGAAACGCAAACCTCCTCAAACATGCTTAATGCTATCGGAATGTGAACCGCCCAAATGAAATGGACGTGCACATGTGCATGTTTGCTGTGACTGTGTAATCCCATCGAGATACCAGCGATAAAGTCCACGTTGTTCACGGCGAGAGTAGCAAAATCGCATTGATCTTGTGATCTGGACGATTGCTGCTCCGCCATCCTATTAAAGATTTGAAGCTGCTGTAGCGCCAAATCAGTACACTCGCTTGGAATGCCCGAGCCCATTGAGTCCAGCAGGCTTGTGGCATTGAAGTCTGAGGCGCTTTGCTGGGAGTCCTGAAACTCTTCGCACTCGGTTTCCATAGACTGAGTAAAGGATACAGCCACTGCCCTTGGGGAGCTCTTGGCATATTCCAAGCAACGTGTTTGACAGCTCGTCTGGTCTGCAACAGGAGCTCCAAGGCAAACTTCTTGTCTACAGCGCTGGTCGGCCCGCAGGACGCAGTGCATGACTCTCTCGCAAAAGATCGACTGCCAGTCCGTGCCCTGCTCTTGACACCACGTCCGCACGGGAACGTCGTTCATTCTCACATCCTGGCAGGGACAGCTGTGTCTCGTCCCTGCTTTCACGTCACAGGCCCTACGAGTACAAGTAGCAAGCGAAGCATCCCAAAACCTGGCCCCTCCCGACCCCAACCGTGCGGAAGCTTAGAACAGAAGGCCTGGGAAAGTTGCTCTTGCACAGCAGATTGTAGGGACTGCAGCCCGGAAAGTCCACTGGCACCTGGCTGCAAGCTGCCCAGCGCTGAACTCATGTCGATTCCCGGAGACGTCAGTGCACGGGTCACCACGACAACACATAGATCCTCTCGTACGCCATTCCAGTCGATGGCTTCGCGAAGCGGATAGACCAACAGGACCGTGAAAGGCAGCACAAAGTTCAAGAGCCAAGATGACCACACCAGCCATCGTGATAGTCTCGCATATCGGACGGCCAATGATGGAGCCGCAGTGGCCAGGGCAACCAGAACCAGAAAGAAGGATGTGCACCAAACGTACTTGAGAAACGGATCCCACCAAGACAGCATTACGACAAAAGTCTCGAAACGTTCGGGTTGAATCTCACGCGGCAGTTGTGCAATGATGTCATCATGGCTCCTGTCGGCGGTCAAGAGTCAAGCATGAGACGCAAGAAAAAGTCCAGCCCCGCCCACGCGCGACCGGGCCTGGTCGGGATCCATTCCGCGTAAGTGGCAGCACCCCACACTACCGCGAAGAGAACGTGGCAGATCAGGTAGCTGAATCTCCTGACCAAGCCAACACAAAGCTTCACATTAACAAACAAAGTGTCATTGCGACGACATTTCCGTCGGCTCGTCACAAACCTACGACATATAGCTAGCTTGAAGGCCCATTGGCCCAGCGTCGCAACCAATCGAAGGAACACCTACGTTACATGCACACACAGTTCTGTACATTTATGTAGATGCACACACCTTCCATACTGCAAAGCAAGCACCAACACTCGTTACTCGTGTGGAATGGCATGTTGCGCTTACTATCTGGCCACGGTGCTCTCTCTTTTGATTGCATGCATACAGCGTTTTGAGGCTCTTTAGTGAGCAGAATGCAAAATTCGACACATGGGTAAATGACCTGATCGACATGCGCAATATTGTCATCTCGCAGATCGCAGACTGTACGACGTTTTGGGCATACTACACAATGCAGGACGGAATCTTTTCCGACACTCAAGATGTCGAACCACACAAGAATGCCAACAATCCTAATCTCATGCCGAGGCCACCACCGTATGCAACAACGAATCTATTGCAGCCGGCGTGCCATGTCAGGTAGGTGGCTCCATCCTGAGACGAGCTAAACTTCAACAAAGGGTGTCAACATGCAGCGTGGATGACGGAGGATGCATACACATGCATACATCATGTGTGTACACATGCCCAACTTACAAGTATCCATACACATCCGCAGAAAAAATGCTCGCCGGATATACTAACTTTCTTCATGCGGTGGCCGGGCAAAGTATAATGGGCTCTACAAGAGCCGGTGTCGAAGCTGAGCAACTTCCTGGATCCCATTGCTCTCCGCTACCTGGCAGTTTGAGACAAGACGGGAGCCAAATACAAACCCCGACTTGCAGGACGATTGCTTATTACTATAGGGGCCTAAACAATTACCAATACCATTTTTCGGGGGATTCCTTATTACAATTATAGTACAATGACTTTGAAATAAGGCAGCCCTGCTTTAGAGAAGCCCCACCTTCCGGAAGCGTGTGTGGATGGTACCCGTGACCGCCTCTGCTGGGTCGTCCCAGAGGCCGTTGCGCAGGATGGCATAGATGGCATGCAAGGCCCGAAGACACATCGGTGCAGGCAGAGCAGCGTTATAGGAATCTGGAAAACAAGGTGGCAGATCTCAGAGACAGACTCTATGTGGCCAGTTCTACATGGCCAGTTGCTAGCTGCTAGTAGCTAGGTCTGAGCCTCAGGGCGGCTTGAAGACTCAGGGAACTCCGTACAAAAAGCGACAGCCCAGATTGTATAGTACTTAGTATTGTTTTGTAAGATTGAAAGGAGAATTTCGTAGATAATTTGCACCAGGTTGACCGACGACGGTAGCCGGAATTCGTGCCGATTTGAACAGCTTCCTTCCTCCCAGGCCCTCGCAGAACACTTTAAGAAGCGCCCTTGCACAAGCAGCCTGCACTTCCTGGGGTCCCGGGTTGACGGTCGGTGATGTCTGGTGCAACGGATGGTGGCGCATCCCTCGCGAAGATGAAAGAGGAAACCGTGAGGGCCGACAAACCTTCAACAAGGTCTTGGGGATACTCCAGCATTCACGCAGCATGCACGCAACGTGCAAGAACCAGTTGACTTAGCTTGCCCGGTGTGAGTACCCTCGTCACTGGTTTCTTGTGTCTGCTTCGGGTGCATAGGTTGGAGGCCTTAACCAGACTCGCCTGAAATCCTAAACAGCAGTGAAGTTGGCAGGAAGGAGCCTGCACAGCTTGCACAACGACTGTAGGTTCAGGTTTCCAGTGCAGAGATGTGGGGATGTGGCAGCATCCGTCCGGCTCCAATCGGTGGCGATTTTGTTTGGACTTGTGCCCTTTCTCTTCATCGGTCATACACAGGCCATCATCGGGCCAACAAGCAGACAAGCAAGAGTTGCCATCGATCAACTGTACAAGCATCATTTTCGGGCAGCCGTGATTAGTGCACTGAACTCATCGAATCCTGAAGTTGTTCGGAAGAGTCTAGCATCACTGCTCTGTTCCATCTGCCCTTGCTCTTGACAACTCAGAGCAACACGGGAGCGAAAGCTATCAGCATGAGAAATAAGCGGTCGAAGTGTATTCAGAACAAACTGTGGAGTTGCTATGTGAAGTTGTGCTATTTTAAGCTGCTGCCATATTCTCCCATGCTGCATGGTATCATATCGACAGTAAATTCTATACATTTACACATCCTTCAGTGCACCGGTCACGGCCTAAAGCTTTACCCCCGTGTGTTTGGCTGTACAGTGAAGCCAGGCTGTGCTACCTGAGCTCGCAGCGACCCCTTTCGAAACTAGAATTGCCCTTAGATGCCGTCGGACACTTTGCTTCCGAAGAAAGAGAGAGAGAGAGAGAGTGAGAGAGAGAGACAGAGAGAGTGACTTCCTTCCTCCACCTAGTGCCCTAGTAAAACCACCACCTATTACTACTACTACTGCTACTACCACTGCTGCTACTACTACTACTAGTACTGGTACCACTACTACTACTACTACACAACTACTGCAGCATCGTATGCAACATAATACAGCACAGGACATGAGCTAATGTGACGTGACATCATGCTCGCTCTGGTACGCTGTGACATGGTATGGATGTCGGCTTTTATGATGTATGTATGTATATACAAATATACATATGTACGTACATAACTATATATATATGTACCTACACTTATGTTTATGTTGCGATATACAAAGTGACACGGTATGACAAACCATACTAAACATGATACAGCACTGAAGCCTAATACTAACTGATATCACCCTTTGGTTCAAAACACCTAGTAAAGCCTCATCTAACTAAACCATCAGAACAAACTACGACGAATTAGTTTCTAGCGTTAAGCTAGATTAAGGGTCGAGAATATAGCATAAACTATGTACTACTATCCAAGTCGGCATTAACATGATCTAGCACACCAAGATAGATATAAGCCCTACACTCTATTACACGAATATGCTTAACTCAATACAGCACAATATAACATACCACAATATCATGTAATGGTATAACTCCTGATGTGATGGAAAACTGTACAGTTTTGCGAAATACGACATTTAAGATGCACTTTCATATGCATGGCATATAATAACATATATGCACACATGCATACCAACATGATAAGCAAGTCGAACAAACAACTTAAACAACCACATGAACGATTCAAAACATGTTGACCGCTCATCCGTTCCCGGTCGCTTTTCTTTGTGGCGCGACTGGAGAGTGCAAAGTCGAGCTGCAGAAGCTTCCTTCAGCCCTGCAGCCGATGCCACACCACCAACAACGCCGGCCACAGCTGTAAGCAGCCCTAGGGGCGGTGCACAATGTGCGCTGGTCTGTTAGCGACTAGGAACGGGAAAAGGGAAGCTGTATCAGAAACTCTCCTGCGCGTCCGAGGATGCAGCTGAGGGATGACCGACAAAGCAGAAACTTCCTGGAGGTAAAAAGCTAAAGTGCCGAGGTGCTGAAGTCTCATCCGCCATTGGATCTCAGAGACAGGGTCACCCCGTCTGTAGGCCGAAACAGGTCCTCCGCCTCGAAGCCCTCCGGGGGTGAGTTTGAAGTCAGAAGGAATGCCAAGCGTCCTTAACAAGCTGTCCCAGCGCTTTCGGTACATCCAGGGGCTCCCGCAGAAAAGTTTGTCTCCCTTCTTCAAGCTGCTCCAGGCGCCGAGGAAGAAGGCTCGCAGAGCTCCATCGAAGTTCACAGCAACGTGTTGGACCCTCGGCCCCCGTCCGCAGGTCTTCGGATCCCTGATGCAGAGGTAGAAGCGGCCATCTTGACTGAGAAGGTCAAGCGGCGTAAGGAAATCTCGTCTCTCGGCTTTGAGCAATTCCCCAATCCGGCAAGCTCCGTAGAAACAGAATAAAGTCACAGCAACCCAGGCATCCCAGTTCCAGGAAAGTGCGAGAGCGCACATCGCCAGCATGATGGGCTCAGGCATGGGAGTCCTGTGCCTTGTGGGCTCAAGCTTCTCCCATCGTGTCACTTGTGTCACTTGGTCCCAAGCCGGCCTCATAATAGCTCGAGCTCCCGGGACTTCAATCTGTGCATGAGCGAGAAGCTGCCTGAAGGTCTGCAAAGACCCGCCGCTGTCGTAGATGAACTGCCCAAAGACGATCAGCATCTGGACAAGGAGCTCAGGAAGCCGGCGCACCGATTCCCAAGATCCCGTACCCGCTCCAGCTTCAAGCCAACTTCTGAAAGATTTCCAGGTCTGTGCTCTTAGCCGAGCGGTCCCAGGTTCAACCAGTCTGATGTCTCGCAAAACTAAGGGAGGTCGAGGAGCTCAGGCCTTCCGTGGCCCGGGGTTCGCAGCCTCGCCTATACGAGCAGTGCCGCACCTGGCGCAGCGGGCAATGTCGAGAGGTCGTCGTTCTCCCAGCCAGCCAACGTCTCGAGCACATGAGCTCGCCAAAAGGGCGCTGAAGCGTCGAGGGTACCCCTCAGAAAGCTTAGTCTGCGAGACACCAGTGACCTTGTCCCTGCCTCGAAGAATTTTATGTGCAACACTGCAACCACAGAGCATACGCCGGCCTTGAAGAGAACCACTCGTCCGAACCCGAGTGGCCTTCTTCCAGCGAGTCCCAAAGACGCACATGTCACACAGAAAATCGCCGTACCTCTCCAGCTCCCAGGCAGCTTGCTTCCACATCCAAGAGTTCCGCGGATTCTCAATGAAATAAGTGAGCCCGAGCTCGGAGGCAAGAGCAGCCAGACCTATCAGGAAACTCAATAAATCATTATCAGCTTGGACCTTGGCGAACGAATGCGGGGCAAGCCCTGGCCGTCCATGAGGAAATTCAGCAGTCCTGAACGCTCTCCCAGCAGCAGCAGAGTAAGTTCCGCTAGGCGGTCCAGCACTGAAGCCCTTGAAAGCCCCGTCTCGTAGAAGCCACAGAAGTTGGTCCTGCAGCTCAGCTCCCAGCAGATTCTCACTCCAGTCGTGAGCTACGTCCAGGCAGAGGACCCAACATGGCGCGACAGCTACAAGACCCTTTCCGAAGCCCCTGAACCCCGAAAAGAGATCCAGCCAACCCGGTCCGGAGCGAAAGGCAGCTGCAAGGTCAGGAAATTTAAGACGGAGGCAAAGAGGAAGCGTCCCGGAGGAAAGCTGCTGAGCAAATCCAGAGCAGCGGGGGAGAGGTATGCATCAGGAGAGGCAGGAAGAAGAGGAGCAGGCTCTACCCGCAGGGAACCACCGCACAAATCGGGAGGGTCGAACCTGTGACCATACCGAGAAGCTCTCGACTTCAGCTCTGAAACACTCTGTGGGGCAGCCGGGCGGGCAGTGTCCGCAGACCCGGATGGTCCAACAGGCTCGCGCAAGGTCAAAGCTCCACCTCCAGCGTCAGCAGGTCGGGGAAGCACAAACCCTAGAACTTCAGCAGCTTCGCGGCTTGCAGGATCAAGCTTCTCAAGCGATCGCACCGAAAAAGCTATCAACACAACCCTTGTGCCCCGCCAGCCTTCCGTAGCATGAAGACGTTTCGGATCGAGCAGCTTGGGCCCCCCTTGCAAGTCAAGGATCTCTTCAAAGCGCTGGAAACCTTTGTGATATCTGGGATGAGTCCCGTTCAGCACTTCAGTCCAAATGCCTCCTTTCTTGAAGGTACTGAGAGCAAAGACTAGATTCGGTTCCCAAGCTGCGTTGCGCGAGTCGACATGGGGCGGGGTTGCGACGTTCTGGTTGATGGTGAACGATGTGAAGCTGAAGTTCGGCAAACCGAGCGAATCAGCTTAGCGAAAACTTTCACAGAAGCTGGGAACTCAGAGCAGGTCCGCCGTAAGCCAACGATGCCTCCGTGCACGAAGACCCCAGCAGCAAAAGAACAAGCTCGCCGGTGAGGCCGGCTTTCCCGCGAAGGAGTCTCCTTAGGCAATCTCCTGAAGAGACTCAGTCCGTCCTCAGGACCGAGATGAGAAAGTCCAAGCAGGTGGTCCGCAAAGCTTTCGGGGCCTTTGCTGATTCGGTTTGCTCGAAGCTCTTTGGGGCATCGGAGGTCGACAAGGCCATCTGGCTTAAGCTCAACAGGGTCGGGCAACCCGGACAGTTGTTCAGGGTGCATGCCGTGCCCGGAGAGAAAAGCATCGAACTCTGCGAAGCGGCCTTCCAGAGCTTCCTGCAGCCAAGAAGGTACCGCAATGTCGGGCTTCCTCAGAGCAACCTCTCGGGTAGGGTCATCAGACGGATTGAACGTCTATGGAGGCTTGATCCAGGGAAGCAATGTCCAAAAGTGCCATCGATTTCGCTTGTTCCGGAGACCCTGCATTTATCGCATCGACGATTCCTCCGAGCAGCCACGCACTTCGGATGGGTCCAGCGTACTGCTGGAGATGAGATCGATGCTCGATCCAGCCTCGAGCGGAGCATGCCGTGCCCTCCTGCCTGGGAGGCGGAAATCTGCTCCGGGGCATTGCGCAACAGCAACCGCAGCTTTTGGTAGGCCTCTGCTTTGGAGCGAGCGGCCCCAAGCCCACTTGCTCCTTCGCCCCGCCGGCTCCATCTGCGCGATCGAGAAGCTGCTCGAGGTCGTTGCTCCTCTCGCGGTCCTTCTGCATCCCAGCCAGAATCTTGCGCTCGGGACCGAACCCCCTCGGGCGAAGCACCCTCGACGTCGTCCTCGGACTCGTCGAGAGCATCTTGAGGCCTCGCCTTCGGCTGCGCAGCTAAGGGCTTCTTTGCGCGAGCCCCGGCCCCTGTCATGGCCAGGTCGCCCAGGCGTCGAAGCTGGTCCTCCGGAATCCCAGCTTGTCGAGCCGCTCCAACCACCGTCGGGTCCAGACCCGGAAGAACGGCCTTCCCTTTCACTGCGCCAACGCCTCCTCCGCGAGGTGCTGAACCGGAAGCTTCGGCTTGCCAGCTCCCCCAGACAGCAGTAGATCGATGCTCTTCTGCATCTGGCTATCGAAGCTAGAGCAGGGCCGAACGGGACCATGGCCACAGCAGAGAGGGGTCCGAAGCTCTTGAAACAGCAGGCCGGCTCGTCGCCTTCCTCGTAGCTGATGCTTCCGACGAGCGGGTCGCTCAGGAGCCCCAGCCACACCTTCAAACGATAAGCAGCATGAGCCTGAGCTGGGTCCTCGGATGAACTCGCCACGACCTCGCAGTGCACGCCTTTCTTGAGAGATCCCGGGGCCAGCAGCCTCCTTGCACTTAAACGGTGCCATGCTGTCTGCGGCAGGCAAACCAACAGCTGGCCTTCGAAGACACCTATCGCAACGACCTGCGCAGTAGTAAGCGCCTCAGCCGCAGTCCTAGCCGTCAGCGTGCCAATGTACACTGCAGTCCCTTCCAAGAGATAGTCCTGAACGCCCGGGAAGGGAAACGGGCGATCAGGAGGAAGCCCCTCAGAACCACTGGGAGTGGCCATTCAGGCCACTCTCAGGCCAAGCGAACCCTGCAGCTCGCAGAGCGACTGAAGCTTCCAGTTGTGAGGGCAGTCCCACAAACACAGATTGGCCTCGGTCAGGCCCCCCAGCAGCAGTGCTGCCGCACCCCGGCAAAAGAAGTGCAAATCAAAGGCTCAGGCGGTCGCTGGCCCTGGTACTTTGACTGAAGTGCGAGCCGGTCGCGGCCTGAACTGCCGCGGTTGACCCCTGAGAGGGCCCTGGACAGAAAGGACCCTACGTCCTCAGCTATGGCCGCACGAAAGAGAGAGGAAGGAGGGCCGGGATTGGCAGAGGATGTGCCGTCAGGGTGCACTGAGGTAGAGGACGCCCGGGAGAAGTCACCTCCACCTGATCCGGGCGAAAGGGGAAGGTCCGGCCTCCTACCAGAAGGAAGAGGAGGCGAAGCAGTAGGCAGGTCATGGCCAGGAGCCTCTTGTGACGAGGCGGAAGTGCGAGCTGGGGAGAGATTCACTCCACCTGATCCCAGCGCGTAAGGGGCCTGAGGCCCTGCAATGGGTAACGACTGGAGAGGTTCCCTCCACCTGATCCAGTTTCGAGGCACTCCGAAACGGACACAGTCTCGAACTCAGCTTCCGCTTCAAGCACAGCAATGCGGGCCTCGAGCCCAGACACAAGACGCTTCACAGCAGCGAGCTCCTGGCGAAGTGCAAGAACCTCAGCTCGCAGGGGCCCCGAGCTCATTCAAGGATTCGGTAAAGCTCGGACGGCAGGAGCCGGGCCGACTGCCACAGACGCCTAAGGGCGAGCAGCCGGAGCAGGAAAGCCAAGTCCAGAAGAGGCCCGACAAGAAAACCCAACCCCAAGCCTAAAGCCAAAGAGGGGAGATGCAGCTGATCGAAGATGGGCGAGGCGGTGGAATCCAAGAAAGAGTTCGAAGAAGGAAGCTCCGGCTCAGGCGGGGCTAACTGAATCTCCGAACTCAAATCCCGAAGCGGCTGAAACCCAAGACCGCCGAGCCCTCCCGAAGCCCCTCCGGCTACGATGGGCAAGGGGCGCATTCACCCCTGCTTCGAACCAATCTGCGGTTATCGCAGTAAACATGTCGATCAGTATATACACACGTGACATCGTAGAGTGCGCCTTAGCGTGGATGTAATACATGTTGTATACAAGCCCTCTCTCTCTCTCTGTCTGAAGGTATGTGTATATGTATATGTGTATATATATATGTACATGCATGTATACACATCTCTATGTACATGAAGTGCGCATATACATGTGTAAAGATGAACTACACATTGTACAAGATTTAACAAGCAGTTAACGGTTTGTAGTGCAGCATACATAACAAATAACAATCAATCTTACACACATGCAAGGTGCGGAACACACATGCAAGTACGAGAAACAGTGGATCTCGGCCCTTAGCTCAAGCCGGATTCCCTTCGGATGTCTGACCATCAAGTAAAGGCTGTCGTTAAACTCCTAGGTTGCGAGAATACCCTGACAATTAAGGTTGAAGATCATATTGAGTTTAGGGCGCTTGGAGTTCAGTGTTTGATGTGGCCCGGTGGTCGCTGGCGGCCTGAATCTTAGAGGGTGGCTTGTGGGGGAGCAGCCCGAAAAATGGCAGCACTTGCGATGAATTCATGCAATGCCAGCAGGGTTCTGCACAGGGCACCTGCACCTATTATTGTGGCCACGCGCCCACCAGATCCCCCATCCGCAGAACGAGAGACAAAGACTTGTGAAATTTGACGCAAGAGGCTTTGGGACAGGACAGGCGCGAGTACAGTTGGAAAACACCCGCTGACATGTGGCTGTTCAGCAATGCCAGTGGCTGAACATTTTAGGTGGTTTAGGCTTATCATGGATGAGGAAGTCTTTTGTATATATCCTGACATTGCCGAACCACCATGTTCGGGCATGTGTACTTCATGCAGCATCGCATTGAAAGAGCTGGGAGTGCCGACGCCTCACGGGCGAGCGCCACGAACTTCACCTCGAAGTGGGGAGGCACAAGAACTCTGTCTGCTACAGTGTTCCTAGACATGGGCTTGAGGCTTCATGGAACCAGAAAGGAATCCTGATAGAAGGTGAAGAGGAGCTTCAAGGATAACGTCGCAGTTCGCCTGCGGCAACCCTGTGGGAGACACTAAGCCCAAACTTGCTGACTGCATCTCGGAAAGAGGCTCCAACATCGACGGTGTACGACGAAGTTGAAGAGTGTTGAGCATTTTGACTGGGCCGTTGGCCGTGCATGGATCCCTGAACCGCGTGCATCCGATCATCTTAAAGCTGCAGCAGAGACGAGGATGTCGAGACTGAAGCCTTCTTGATTAATGTAATTTCAATGCACGGCAGATTCAACGTAGATGCCCTGACCCCTTCAAAGCCCATGATACCCCAACTTGTAATACTCCAAATTCAGGCAGGTGGCATGCCCTATTTCTGCTGCAAGGCCAACGAATTTCTTGCAACGTATCGCCGATCTCCATCCGAGCTTAGCTCAAAGCGTCTGTGGCCTGGTCATGGCATGCGGAGCAGTGACGATTTTTGCTACTATGTCAACCAACAGCAAAGAAACACCGAAACTTGAACTTAAAGCAAAAAGGACGGCTTCGTGTCTTCGCCAGAACAAAGAAGAGGGTTCCGGGCACTGTGATGAATTCGATTTCACGGGAAATGCACCCCTGCAGTGTATAGAAAGGGTTTAGGGTCAGCACGGAAGGGTCGATCAGAGAGGGAAGTATCGAAGCCTGTAAACCCAAAGATGCAACCACCCACTCTTTCCCGCCAAGAAACCATGAAACCCAACAAACCCTCAAACCTACAAAAATCCTCGTGGTCATCATCAAAACCACTCCAGCCCTAAACTCGCTCTAAAGCTAGACCCCCCAACTACCCCCTAGTATATTCTCAATACCCACTGCTAAACGGACATTCAGGGCTCCATTAAAGGGTACTTGTGGGGTCCTGGAGGCCCCCTCTCAGCTTCTGAGGAGAGGCCCCGCGTCGAAGCCTCCTGGCCCCTGCTTCGGCCACATCCGCTGCCTGGGGCTCCTCCACCTGCGCCCGCAAAGGCTGCGCTACTTTGGGGGGTGCCTCAATCTTTACAACGAGGTTCCTTTAAAGGGTTACTATAAGTGACAAGGGCTACCTTAAGGGCATCTATATTGTCTTGGGGGGGCCTTAAGAACTATTTCGAGAAGGTTCCTCTAAGGGATCGAGAACTGGTAGAGTGCGGCCTTCGCAAACAGCAACTCAAGGGTTCTGTAATACTATTTTTGGGGCCTGGGGCCTTAAAAACTGATTTTTTGGGGCTTGTTCAGAGTTCCACAATACCAAACTCAACTTATGGCATGCTGAGCTGCTGCAACCTTCGGGAACCTTCGGTGCACACTCCGAGGCTTCTTAAATTAGGGATACCCTACTTAGTTAGGGCCTAGGGGTCCTGATGCTACGGATCCTGCCGTTATGGTTTTGTGCTAGGGTGCCCTTTCTGAAACTCCCACAGCAGCCGCGTTGCTTCAAGATTCCTCAGCATGGCTATTCTCAGACCCCTGTGACAAGAGCGAACAACTCTGTTGTGCGAGACAACACCGGCCGCCCTCGAGGCCTCCCCCAATCGCAGGATGCAGAAGCCGAGGAAAAAGAACGGTATGCTAACCTTTTGGATGCAAACGCTGGGGTTCTGAGGATTTCGGCTTCTGAGCATCGCATTGCAGTCAGGCTCGTTGTTCCGGAGCGCACGATCTCTGATGGCGATTTCTGATGAATTAATTAATGGTACACCGAGCCCTGCGCGATAACCAAGAGTGTCGAGTTCATCGCCACAATCACAGTCCTTGCCGGCATGCAAAGGTGGATCTGTGAGCCCGTCCCGTCTCCGGCATCATGATTAGCCATTTGATATTGTTATTGTTACTATTATGATGATGTTTACTATTATGTACTGTCATTGCTATTATACAATTATGGCCATTACTACTATGACTATTTCCTGTTTTTTGTGACAACTATTGTTTTCAACAATGAACAATTTCATTCTTACAGGTACTACTATTGGTATTATTACTGCTAATATAGTTAAGCTCAACAAGACACAACCCAACACACAGAGGCCTACCGCAGAAAAGTGCAAGTAGACCTTCTTTTCTTTGGAGTACGGAACTCGGTTTATGTAATCCAGTAAGAAACACTTTGTACGGTGCAACAGCCTACCGCGCAAGACCTAGGACACACTAGAAGCTATGACTTACTACACCACTACTAGGTGCAAAGGGGTCGATATTTCTTAACTAATATTAGTATAATTATTACGATTATTTTTCATTATGGTAAAAATTTGCTGTCATTTCTACTCTATTCTTACTGCTTTTATTTTCTCGGCGAGTCACATGAAGTCGTCGGGCTGGCAGCTTATCAGCAAACCACCTTGGAGCAATACCCACGCTCACACAACGGGTTAAAACGAAAACGCAGTGTTTGTACATACATGCTTGTGGTGTTGGTATAAACAAAGCGAGAGAGAGAGATACATATGTTTGTATATGTATATATACATATACACACACACATGTATATTTATAATATCAGCATACATACATATATATATATATAGATTTGTACAATATATACACATATACACACGCATACAGATCACTTAAGCTTAAGTGTGTCTTGACAGGGCACCGACATCGAGAAGAAGAATCCCCAGCAGCAACAGCGCAAAGCCTGCTGGGATGGAAACCGGGTGCCAGGCACTTGTCAGCACTAAACATATTGGGGAGCAAATATTTTTCCCCAATATGTAAAAAATATTTTTCCCCAACATGTTTAGCACATGTCAGGACTACCAGTACTACCAGGTCTGGTCCTTCGGCTTAGTTTGTGTTCTTTAGCCTGAGGGTTCGGGCCTAAACCCTCCAAGCCCTGCAAACCCTCAACCCTAGGTTTGTTGGTATTAGTACTACTATTGATATGATTAGTATTCGTATAAGCGCAACTAAAATCGCTATTATAATTAGGTGCCTTGCGCTGTGTAGATCCTGCACATCTCAGGGGCCTATGCCCCCGAAGATCTGGAAGGGCGTTGCTTCCAAGACCAGGGTGAACAGGAACACCTGGGTCTTCTCTTCGTGCTCTAGAGTTCTGAAGGTATTTTCGGAATCGAATCTATGCAGCTTCCTTATTGAATTGGGGCAGGTTTAGCTTGCGGCCTATAAGGCGCAGACTCAGGGACGTCTCGTCTCTCGCGCATGATGAAGAGTTTACATGCCTTTCGCAATGAAGTGTATATGTCGCTATCATTGCTGTACCTGGCATGGCATGGCTTACACGCGCACGACGGCGAATACAACCTTCCAAGCTTCTGCTGTGGACTTTGACAGGTGGGTCAGTCTCAGTCAACCTTAAACAGAATCCTTAACCCGAAACCCTCAACCCAACTCTGAGAATGCCGCATTGGTTAGGGAGCCCAAGACGTAGCCAGAGACCAGGGAGATGGCGAGCAAGCTGGATCCAGTAATCTTTTCTTCTCTGCTGTCCAGGATGTACGACAGCACCTGACTGGTTCTTCAGCACGACCCTCAAGATCGTGATCAAAACATCACCGTCTGATCCATGTTCGATCTTGGATGAAACATCATTAGAAGTCCGAGTTAGACATAACATGCACATGTTCCACTGCGTCAGCTCGGTAGTTTGCTTTTCTGCTGAGGTGCCGCTGCCACGATCATGGTGATGCATAGGACCAAGCCAATCCTCAGGGACTCAGGGTCTCGAGGCTTATGTTCCTGGGGATTGAAGCTTCTCTTCAGGAACTTCTTCATTAAGGCGAGGCTTGGGCCTGGGTACTTTTGGAGTTTGCTTCTTCTTCGCATTATGGTTCCTGTTAGACGGGCCAAGAGACCAGTTTGTTTGCTCAGAGAATGCCGCAGCTCTAGCCACTCTAGCTAATATAGAAGAACGGAGCGGTGAATTCCGGCAAACCGATCCGTCAATACCGAAGCCGAAGCGAGCAACATTCCATTGCCACGTAGCAAACGTGCCAGAGCATTCTCTGTGCCAAGCGTCTGTACATGCACTATCTCATCTCCAAATTGGGGCGCCAGGTGTGTCCTTGGATCGAACACGACTGCCCTGGAGCTCGATTACTCAATTCGCGAGAAGCACGTGATGACTGCGCCAAGTTTCAGTCCCCAAAAGAACCCTGAGACCAGAGTCGTCAGCAGCAAGCACCTAGGGTACACGGCAGCCTCGAGTTGGCTCCAGCATCGGCTGATAGTTTATGTCGCAGCTCAGGGGCACGTAGTTTGCCGGAAATCTATCCTTAGGGAAGGCTGCGAGAAACAGCAGGAAAATGCAGCAGCCATGGCCCAGCCCCTTACGGTTTCATGATCGCCGTACAATGGCTGCACCGTCAAAGTTACGTATGTGATCTTGATCCCCGGTTGCAGCCCCAGCGTCCGACAGGAAGTGAAGAAGCAGCACGCAAAGCAAGTTGACAGCACCAGTAACATAGGTAATGACCTTGTTGCAGGCTTGTGCTATGCGCCTTCTCACTCCTTTCTCCCACGCCCCACCTCCGTGACTGCCGGGCTGGATGGGACTTCAAACTTTCTCCAGAGTTGCAGGTAGGTCATCGTTGCCTGCACGGGGTTTGCCGTATTGGTCCGAGCCCTAAGGTCTTCGGACAAGGTGAACGCCCAGACAAGGGTGGCCACCATCGCTTCAGACTAAGTCTAAAGGGACTGCTGCCAGGCTTCAGAATCAGGGGATACCCGTCAACAGAGTATCGGCCAGGCTTGGCAGCTAAAACCCTGATGCTAAAACCCTGATACCCTCGACCTTACTCCTCATGCACATCGCTTCATGTCGGCAGAACTATGTACTGACTGCAACCTGAGTTTGGGTGCTTGTGCAGCGTCGCAACAAGGCACCAAGCAACCAACACACAAACGACACAAAAACAGGTGACAGGGTTGTACAGCTGAGGCAAGCCGAAGCAACAGCCATGGCGGAGCATCACGCAGGCTTTTCAAAATGCAGGGTGGGGTTCCTTCTGCCTAAAACCTCCCACATGGAATTTTACGCGGCAGCTACCACAATCACCACAAAGCCTTGCGCAACTCTGGTCGATTCCAGCGCCGTTCTCATGCCAGAAACCCCTACTGCCCACAAACACCACATGCCATGGGGAGGGAAACACTTGGACACTTACCATTACCACTATGGACAACTGTTGTGCACCACCACCACCACCACCACGACCACCACCACCACCACGCCGACTACTACTACTCCTCCGACTACTACAAATAATAACAATAACTACCACAACCGCTACCACTAATACTAATACTACAACTGCGCTACTACACTCATCTTCTTCCCAACACCCTAAAACTCCACTTAAACCCTACACCCGAAGACCCCAAATTCTCCGAAGCCGTTCAGGTCAGCTCGGCGCACCCCGATGGCCAGGGCGACGAGGAGCTGCAGCGCGAGGAGGCCGAAGGTCTTCACTCGGAAGGCCCTGGCAGTAGTGGCAATCGGAGCTCTACGTACGAGTAGTAATGGTCTTCGACTAGGAACAGCAATGAATGGTAATGATTTCTTAGCCTTTTTGACGGGCCGGTTCCAAGGAGTGGGTCAAGGGTTCTGAAGGCAACTTAGAGCCTGAGGTTTGGGAATTCGTGAGAAGCTCTTTTCGTTTCGTTTCATGGACAGGGCGAGGGGGCCGGTACCCTTCCGGGGTCAGAGGTCTCGCACTACGGTGTCAGGACCCCTCGTTTCTTGTGTGTGTCCGTGAAGAAGACCCAAGAACATCATGGCACTCAGACTTGGTTTCCGGAGCTCCCGTCCTCTGCATGTAACGCGGTACCTGCCCCGTGCTGGTTGGAAATCGCCACATAGACCTCCCGGCACGGTTGAGCGCCCATCTAAGGTTCTCACTACTGTAATATGTACAATGTACGCTATGGCTTGACCCGCAACGTGAGCCTGCCGCTGGCACGCTGGAACCTGCAGGCAGCGCAGCATTCACATCTCCTCTCCACCATGAGAGTGTCATGAGTCATGAGTCCCCGACCTTCTGGACAGCCTGCTTGCATTGGTGAACCTTAAAAGCAGTCAGAAGGAGCTTGGGGGAAAAGGAGCCCCGAAAGCTGCGACTTGGCTCAGCTGAGCCGGGGGCTGAGACTGAACGCCTAGCGTGGTCTCCTGCATCGAATTTTTTATCATTACCCGTCGCTGCATCGATTGCCCTCGGGCAGCAAGCAGCCTGCGAAGAGTGTGCCGACTCCACGTCGGGGAAGCTGACCGTCCTGGACTTGGCAAGAAGATAGAGGGAAAAGGCCTCTATGCTCATAGTCCTCCTCGCGCTCGTGGCGTTGTGAAGGCTGCATGTAGCAAACACATGCAAAGCATATGCCATGGCTTTTTTCAAACCTTTTCTTGCCCTTACATTCCCACAAGCAGTCTTCACGTTTCAGAGGGCACCGGGTCAAGCCGGGTCCTTGTCTGGCGCAAGGAGGACTGGGAGCGCAGTACCTGAAGCCGCGAGGCGGGACGTGCACAGCTAGTTCTCTAAATTAGGGGTCCGTTTCATAAGGGTGCCGTACTTTTTGGGGACCCTAATGTAGAGAACTACCCACGTAAATAATGGCGAGTGGGAAAACACGACGAACGGAGAGATAGGCTTGGAAGGTGAAAGATGAGGACAAGGAGAGATACTCACTTCTTCACCCTCCTGCAACAGTTCATGCCCGCATGAGGTATCTTGTGGTATGCCTGAAGTATTCGGCAGTTGGAGGCTGAAGACGAATAGCGCATCAAATTTCTTGCTTAGATGACAAGGCGCCCGCCCTCTGGCCACCGCATCGTTGGGCGGTGATGGGGTCGGTGCCTCCGGGGTCGGCGCTTCTGGGGTCGGCGCCTCCGCGATGAAAACGCAAGCACTTGAATGCGCGTGAAAAAGCAAGATACAGAAGTGGTCGCGGGGTCCTTTGCGGAGCACTTTCCCTGGCTTGACGGGTATGAGGGCGTTAGACTCAGGCAGAACTGGATCGAAGGATCCTACGTCAGTGGTAGAACCGCTCCTTTAAGGGGAGATCTCCAGGCCTGTCCAGTCTCTCGGAGCGCATCGCTCGCCTCGTTTACTTGGAGGTGAGGCTCCTTCGCACGCATTCTGTGCACAGCGTTTTCCAAGGCATCCTTGGGTGAACGCTGCGGGAAATGCGGCAATCAAGCAGGCCGAGCAAGCCTGGTTGCCAATGACTTGGGCCATGTCGTGATCGGGCAAGTGCCTGCGGCGGCTTATGTTGCCCAAAGTATAGTATAGTATAGTGTGGTATAGTACAGTATAATAGTCTCTAGTACATTAGAGGCTTGTATTCGGTACTCGCTTTGCACTGTGCACTGCTGCGCTAATGCTTCTCGAGCTGAACCCACTGCGTACCTGGAAGATGCCCGTGGGTCGCACCGGCAAGGGCGACGCTGCGCGGTGCACACAGAGACTCTTAAAGCAGCTTGAGCGAACTTGCCCATCACGATGCATCAGTACTTTCAAGAGGCTCAACCGATGGGCATTCTCGCTATGGACTCACGATACATATCCTGCAGGGTGCCGCGCATGTCCGGATGTATCATGCCCTCCCAGCTAAGGTGACGCCTTGCACACGATTGTAGTGTCGCAGTAGCGATTCTATTGCTTCTCCAAGCATACATGCAATGGGTTTGCGGCGAAGCCAATCGCGACGATTCTAAAGAGTTGAGACTCGGATGCTGACTACGTTCTCGTGCTGGAAAAACCATAAAAAAAATCACAGGGTGCGGAACTCGTACGTCGGGCTCCTTTTCGATGGGCCTCTGCAGTTCAATGCCTGCAGGCCACAGGTTCAGAGGTGCCTCAGCATGGCTACTCCGGCTACTCACGGGATTGCCGTAGGAGTCATCTGCGGGTCATCTGTGAGCCTCGGGATAGGGATGCTTGGGGCTTGAGGTTTCAGGCCTACTGAGACTGAGAGTGATGGTCTCACAGTCAAGGCCCAGGCATGCAAGAACTGGTGAGGCCCACCTGGGCCAGCGCGGCCTGTCGGTCAATGTGCCGTCGTCGCACAAGGAATGCTCGGGGAATTCTTGTGAGTCGGCCAAAGCCTGTGCGGTCTGATGGGGCTCTTGTGGGGGTCTCTCTGGCACTCCATGAAGCTTGGCATCTGTTTTACTTTGCTCGTGGACATGCTCAGATTCAGCAAGCCATCCATGGCTGCAAAACGTCTACAAGAAGGAGCTCCCGCCGCGTCGGAAGGAGGCATGGGGAGAATGAGCCCCGTTCAGTTGGCACCCGTGGCGAGTGCTCACGGCATAACTGTGCTGCTGCAAGTGGCCAGCTCCCAAGCAAACAGCTCCACGCAAAGCTTCNCCACGCAAAGCTTCACTGCATGCTTCAGGCGCTAGCCTTTGGTCTCCCAATGACACTCTCTGCCCAAAGGCACGGGGACTTTCCCCGCAGCATGCTGGGGAGCGAGCTCCCTGTGTGTTAGCTGCGTGGCCGTGCTTCCCCTGCCTCCTGTGCGGTCGCGATGATATGTATTCCAAAGGTACTTCCAGCTGCTGAAGTTTGCAGCTGCAGGGCCATGAACAAGCCAAGCAGCATCTGTA
>BGNK01003880.1:5528-35528 GCA_003297005.1 Symbiodinium sp. clade A Y106
GATGCACAGCCGTTGGGGCCCCGGCGTCCAAAACGAGGCCAGGGCGCTCAGCCATCAAAGGACATGTCATCTGAAATAACCAGGTCGAGCATAGACTGTGAAATTAGAATTGCCCTGCTTCCCATTGTTCGATCGTACAACTGTGAAGTACTACACCTTGACCCCTACACAGGTGACATCAAAAGCATCAGCCATGCAAGCTGTAGATCTGCCATGCCACGCAAGCTGCAGTTCAGCAATGTGGACTTGCATTGCCTGCCCATCTCGGCAAAACTCACATGTATAGTCTGTGTATGTATATGTATATGTGAATATATATCTGTAAATGTGTGTACATATATAGAGCATTACATGCACATGTCGTTCCTCCATCCACTATCCATCTATAAGCATTTATCAAGCTAGCTACCTCCTTTCTTATTCATGCAGTATCCAATGCCGATATATATGAACTCATATTTGGAAACTGTATTTCGATTAACCCTTTCAGAAATATGCCATATAAGATATATAATTTCATATGTATATATATATAGTTTAAATAGACATATGGGTGTATATGTATAGGCCTCCTGCATCCAGATGTATATCTTCCTATGCACAGATATAAAGAATGGTGAGATGCTTCGTTTGCCATACAATATCCCTGTAAACCACCTGTTTTACCCAAACGTAAGACCGGCAAACATACTGTTGGAAAAAACTAATTTTCCGATTTTCCCGGAAACCAAAACAAATAAAAAACCAGAAACAACACACCAAAATTAGTAAACCAGAAAAAGGAACTACAAACCCATGTACAGGTAATAAGCTAAATCGAAATAAAGAATATCGAAATATTAATCTAAAGAAGACGTAAATGTAATAAATAGTTATCAATCGAAAACCGGGAATATATCGATATTCCATATAAATAATTCACAAACAAAAATAGAATCGATAAATATACAGAATGATTGTGCAATCATATTATATAGAATAATCTATATATACTTTATACATGATAAATCTAGAAGGCAATTTAATCTAAATGCCTAGCACCTTCAGCAGATTTACGTAGTTGACCTGCTCTAGCTGACAAGGCAGAAGTGGCGGAAATGCCCACGCGTGAACAACAAATTGTACTTCGTAACCGCCGCGCAAGATTTCGCCGGCTCGAGGCCAGAGTCACAGCCCAGAAACTAAAACCTACCTTGCCTGCACCGGGACTTGGCCATGACGAACGGTTTTAAGTCTGCTTTAAGCTCTGCAACTGCTATAAACACTTAGAACTAGAAGCTGATCCATGGGATCTGTGACGGTTAGGACCAACAATTCTTGCTCAGCTTCGTCCTACCAACGTGATCTCGTCGATTGCAGGTTCATTATTCGTTTTGGCCGTGCCGTCAACACAGCTGATTTTTTTAACGTGAGCTAACAATGCTGCATGGTCGTAGCTAAGAAATTCTCCTGGCTTTTCGATACATTGCTATATATTGAGCGATGTGCCGAATGTCATACTGGTCTGCACTTGTTTTTCCAAACGGAGCCGTTCCACGCACCAATGGATTCGCTCCACCATGGCTCTCGCAAAGTGCCTTGCAGCTACTAAGCAACGGGGGTTTCCTCTGCTTGCAAGGGTTCGTGCCGACGATGCTCTGATGTAGCGACCCAGTGACATTGCGGCAGGACTGCTGTAAATGCACAAGGCTTTTGCGGTTGAAGAGCTTGTCGGTTCAGCAGGGGCCGTGCCGACAGAGCGTGCCAATGCTTGCTTGTGCGACAGCGGCCTCATTGCGAACAAGAGCTTGTTCTCAGAAGGTGCTGCTGGAAACAACAAGTCTAGTGAGACAAGTTGCGAAGAAATCGCTCCCAAAGGGCAACCGGCAACCGTCATTTCGGCCAATACTTCATATAGCGAGATGTCAGCAGGGCAATGTGCTTGCTGGTGGCAGTAGAGTACGGACTTTTACTTTTGGCAGTCTGAAGATTTGCATGTGCAGCTCTGGATGTATATGAGTGGTGCAAGCCTGAGACCCTGCAGGTGATGTGCAACGGGGGCCTTGAGTGGTGCAAGAGGTCGTGTCGACACAGCACTGGCCAAGACCTCAGTTGTCATTCTTTCATGTTTTTCATCCTGCACAACTGCTGTGGTTGCAGCTGCCTTTAATAGTCTGGCCTTGTGTGGCTTGCACCGCAGCGCCCTTTTTCAGAGAAGTTGAACAAAGACTGTTTTCCGGCCTCTTTGCGCAGAGGATCCCGTACTGACAGCTTCGGGTGCCGTGGTCCTGTAGCTACACTGAGTGCAGCGCATAGGCTGCCCTCTAGGAAGAGATCTCGGTCGAGATTCGACCAAAAGCCCATGTCGAGATTCCAGGGCCGTGACCAAAGAACCGACCGACAAGTCCGAGCGGTTCAGGGGCATTCTGGTCGCATCGGTGCGTAAGGAACCCTGAACCAAGGGCGCCAATTCCGTGAGCACGTGCGCCTGGTAGCAGAGCTGCCAGATGAGGCGTTCCCCAAGTCTGGGTACGTGCAGGGGCTCAGATCGGCGTGGTGGTGGTGGTGGTGGTGGTGGTAGTTGTAGGAGTAGCAAAGGTAGTAGATTTAGTGGATCCAACAACCCCGCATTAGGCGACGGTGGTTGATCTCATTCATGTCTTAAACCCGCACCCTTATCAGGATGATCTCATTTTAACATGTCCATATTAAGCAATGGCAGTTGGTGCCATATCTTCCCGGCCCTACCATCATCATCGTCGTCGTCATCATCATGCGATGGCGATGGTGGTTGTTCCCATTTCTCAACCTCGCACCCGTTGTGACCTCATGTCTTACACTCGACCCCTCATTAAACGATGGCGGGAGATCCCATATCTTAAGCCCGCCCCCGCATTCGGCGATGGCGGCCGCTCTCACATCGGAAGCTCGACCCCGAATTAGGCAATGGCGGATGTTCTCATCATCCTTGAAACCCGATCCACGACCCGGCCCTAGCACGGGCGGTTGGTCCCATTCCTTACACTCGCAACCTCTTTAATTAAGCAACAACGACCCCTCATGAAGCGATGGCGGTGTGTCCCGTATCTTAAAACTGCCCGTTCGTTATACAAGGAACGGTGGGTGGTCTGAAGCGGCCCCGCCGGTCTGTACAGCGGAGGAAAATATGCGTCCCATAGCTTTAACTCGCCCACCCCCCCGCTTATGAAAGGAGACTGGCCTCTTCCGGCACCGGCACCCGCACCAGCAAAGCACCAGCACCAGCACCAGCACCAGCACTACCAACACCCCCAACACCCCCGCCAAACAACAGGAACAGCAACAACGACAACAACAACATCAACATCAACATCAACACCAACACCACCAACAATTTTTGTTGGACGCTGAGCGAGCGGGCTCTGCTCATAGCGGGCGAATTGTATCTGCCCTGGCACCAGACTGTACAAGACTCGAGCGTTAGAGAACTGCGGAGCAGCCAATCGCAGGGTAAGGACCACTACGGTTAAAAGCAACAATAAAAGGAAAAAGGACGTCTGCAGTTCTCAGCTACCGGACTTACCACTACCAAATTGCTTCGAGAAGCTAAGCAGCTCAACTATCCTGAACCTGACCGTAGCCAGACTGCCTAAATCTCAGGGGTTTTGCAGCGTGAGACAGCCTCCGACACCCTCAGTATGAGCCATCGCGTCCGATGCTCATGAACCCGATGCTGGTAGGACGTGCCTGGCGGCCGGACCCCTCGAGTGCCAGTCTAGTGGCGTCCCACACTTGGTCACTCCCAGCAAAAGGCAATGAGCCGTAAGGAAAATGGCAGCAACAACCTCATCAAGACAGTGGTCAGCTTGCATGCAAAGCGGCTGCCGCAATCTGTGCAAGAGTGGCGTGAAGAGCCTGCCAAGTCTTTTCAGTGTTCCATCAGGAAAGCTGCATTTAGACGTCCCAGCAGGGAAAGTGCACAACTTTGCTGTAAGTCCGCACCGAGCGGAGTGTCAGAAATCTGTACGAGCAGTAGCGCTAATTGTGAAAATCAGGCGAGGGAGCAATCTCCCGTCTCAGACTAAGCGGTATAAGCAAGGGCGGTGCCCAGCAGAGAGACAGGACGGTGCCCGCTCAAGACTGGAGAGAATGAACCTAGTGCGTTCACTGACGCCACCTGTCCGACTGCCATGGCTGCCACGGGCGCTTGGTCGAGGCCCGGCGATCGTCATGCCAGTGCCACCAATCATCAGCATCTTCTTCTCGCTGCTGGTGGCGTTGGTAGCCATGACCCGCATAGCCTCTGCCCACGGGGACTAGGACGCGGCTAGGTTCGAGGCCCTCACCATGAGTAAGCTTCAAGGTTGCGCCCTCCTCCTCTCGTCACCCTGTGGCGTAGTGGATGACACAGCGGGTGGAGTTGTGGGCTCGCTTCGCAGCAGCATCGTAAATCGTTTGGAAGGCCAGTGCGAAGAGCTTGAAGTTCTCCTCGGAGACCTCCCGCTTATAGAAAGACAGGCGGATGGCATGCTGGAGAAACGCATGTAGGCCGCCAACCCACAGTGTTGCCGGAGGGAGGACAGTTTCCTCCTCCCTGACCACATGGCCAGACTGATCTCGGAATTTGGTGGTGGTGGCTATGGTGAGGCGCCCCTCCTCCGAAATGACGACCTTCCCGGTACGACACCTTCTTTTCTCGTCAAGGGACTCGAGGCAGGTCGCACATAATCAGTGGAGTAGCGGCCAGGGTCCGGAGGCGCACCTGCCAGACCGCCGCGAACTCGGCAGCTTGGAGGACCCCGTGCACCTCCGGTTCGACCAGCGCTTGGAGATCCGCCACCGCAGTGACCCACTCTACGAAGTCCTTTGTGCTGCACAGCTCGGCGATGGAGCGAGGGCGGGACGGCTCCGGCGGAGGGGCACGTGCGCGCTCATGCTGGTCTCACTAGGAGGCGGTGCCTTTGCGCCCGATTCATCCTGGGGGTGCGGGGTCTCGGCGGTGCCGGCCCGCTCTGCATGCTCCGGTACTTGCCTTCTGCGCCTGCTGGTCGTAGGCGGCTTGAGAAGCATGATGCCAATTCTTGCTAGCGCCCGATTGTCGAAGGTAGTGGTTGTGGAGGCCAGCATCCGTGAAAAACTCCATTGGGAGTCCCGAACGACCCCGACAGAAGCGCATGCCGGGTAATCGCCAGAGGGATTGAGGCACAAGCCCTTGGGTACAAGCTCCTCTGCAAGAGCTCTTCTGGTAATCGAGCCATAGTATCTGGCCACTTCTCCAGGGCATCTGAGAGCCCTCGATGGGGCTGGTACGCAAACTGGGGGATGTCGCGTAAATGATCACGGCAGGCCCCGGCCAAGCCCTCGCCGTCGGGGCGAATGATGCCGAGCGGCCGCAAATTGCCCGGCGTTGTCGCCGGCTTGGAGGGCTTGGGTATAAAACACATGTCAGCATCCTTAAGCGGTGCTTCAAGGGCCGCTGTGGCCGGGCATGGGCGGTACCCTGCCTGTGTGCTTAAATGAGCAGCCAGGCTGGCGCCTACCGAGGAAGCGCAGAGCTTCCAGGCCGCAGCGGGGGCCGAACCAGAACTGCTTTGTGTGGACGGATGCTGCCAATGTGCTTGGCAAGTAGCTCGTCAGGCAGATCCGGTAGCTCGTGAACCGTGTGGTCCAACTGTGGGTACTTCGCAAAGATAGTCTTGACGTGCGTCTCAAGCATAGTCAGCTCTTCTTGCGGTGTGAGGAGCGAGCCCTCCGCGCTCTGGAGTTGGGCCCGTGTTTGGGGCTCCCAGGGCCGGAGTTTGCGCAGAGTCTTATGGGCCAGATGGGTATCACCTCTGCGACAGGCATCCTCCACTTCATCCTGGAATTCTTGAGCTCGCTGCTTGCGAGCCAAGTTGACCGCCTGTTTATGCCAGGTGGCGAGGTCCTCTTTGAGTTGAAGGGAGTCAGCGTCCGAGAGGGAGGAGGACATGGAGGGAGCGTTGAGCTGCCGCAATCTCTGCCACATCCGCAGTGTGGCCCGATGACGGGCGTTGTCAGGCTTGACGGCGTTCACCCGCCTAGGAAAGAAGCGCGTGGCGCCCTGTATCAGGACCTGATCAACAGCGTCCGGGGTCATGGCCGTAGATTGGAGCCTAGAGTCTACCCATGCTTGCATGGCCTGAGCTGGGGGGCTATGGGCCCTGACCGCTGCCCCCCGTACTGAACAAGCGCTTCGAGATTTTTTCGGGAGGTTCCAGTGCCGGACCGGTCGAACGGTGGCTAGCACTGGGACATGTCCTCCTGACTTCCATCCTCCCAGTTCCAAATGAGGGGCAGGCTTGGATTGCTTGGCTTGTCCTCGGGGCGGGTTCACGAAGGTGAAGATGAAATCTATCTGAGTGCGCGCCTCACCCTGCTGATAGGTGTGGCCCCGGCCGCTGCTCCAGGTGTTCAGCGCAACCAGTCTATGGGACTCTACAAACCGCTGGAAAGACTCGCCCCGAACCCCTGTGCTTTCGCGGGGAGTGCTAGAACGTCCAAGTTCTGGCTGGCATATAGCTGAGCGTTAAAGTCGCCTGCCAGCAGAAGGGTATCCCTCGCTGGGATAGCTCGCAGCGCCGAGGCCAGCGAGCCCAAAAACTTAGACCGATCCTCCTTATTCTGATGAACACTTTTGTGCGTGGACCAAACATGCTGGTAAGCCACTAGGACATGTACGCGGGCACCATGCCAGGAAAACGAAGCCTGAATAAGCCGTCCTCTGAGGTCCTCCTTCCAACGGATCGTCTTTTTGTCTATGGCAGGCGACAGTAGCAGCATGACTCCATCCGCCCGACTCGTGTCCACCTGGGACTCCCCGGATGCCGCGGGCGGCTCCTGCGGTGCAGGTTGCTGCGGCCGCCGACTTGTCGGGGCTTCGCTTTGCCCTTAGGAGCTCTAGGAGCCCCCTTCTTCGCCGATCCGATACACTGCCAGCCCTCGACCGTGAATTCAGCAGTCTCGTTCCAGTGAGTTTCCTGAAGTGCTATACATCACAAGAGGCAGCGGCACCCGTGTGAAGCCAGGCCTTAACCTCTGCCCATTGCTGCACGCCCAAGTGCCCGGCATTCCAAGATAACAAGCGCAGGGGCCTGCTTTGTGTGCCACCTCGTGGGCGGCGTGTGGGTGGGGAAGGAGACTGCGAGGCTCCTGTCGAGTGGGCTGGGAGTGGAGGGGGCTCTAGGCCGCTTTGTCTGACATAATCAGGCGTCAGAGTGCCGTGTCGATATGGCTGACTAGTTTGAGTGCGAAAGACTCTGTTGCATGCCCTGCGAAAGGCTAACTTGCGAACGCTCGATTGCGAATTCTGGTGCACAGGCGATGTCGCCATCCGCTAGTTTCGAAACCCAGACCGAGGTCCGAGAGACTCTTTTCACCGCGCGGGCAGGTGAAAACCCTACCGCCTACCTCGTTGCTGTCAGGTGTGACGTAAGCTGCGAGGCCCGGGAATTGGGACCCGGCTGACCACAGAGGCTCTAGGCTCAGGCACGCGCAATATGGCTCAAGCGGTCGGACAACCTTTATGCTTCGCGAAAGGAGCCTGTTGCGAGCCTCTAGAGTTTGCACCCCTGGCCTGATTAGCACAGCTACACTGCCTTCTGTGATCCGTGGCGGCTACACCACCACCAACAACAACAGCAGCAGCAGCAGCAGCACCACCACCAGCAGCAGCAGCACCACCACCGCCACCAGCAGCAGCAGCAGCAGCACCAGCAGCAGCAGCAACAACAAACCCTTGTGCTTGCAGAACTCATGAAATCAAAAATGCCTGGAAATACTAACTGAACTGCCGTGTGCGTGCCTTCTGGTTTCTGTGATGGCCTGTCACTGACGGCCACTAGGGGAAAGTTTTGCCATGCCCTCCATCCTGCTCTCGGCTCGACAACTAACAGGCAGTGCCTGGCGCGTTATAGCCCTACCAAAAACCCAACTTCAGGCTCGGAACCCAACTTCAGGTTTGAAGATGTCTGCCGCAGACGCTTCGGGTTTCAGGTTCAGAGGGTATTTCGTGCTTGAAAACCTTAGGCTCGCATACAGTGGTGAGATGAAACTTGATGAAATGAGTGTTTCTGCTGTCAACGCTGCAGACTGCCAACAACCTTTTTTGTTAATCGAAAACCTAAACACGACTCCGAGTAGCTTTCGGTCAAGATTGGAATTGGGAGAGCTGGTCGTCCGAGCCCGCCCGGAGCTTCTTCTCGATTTCCGGCCTAAGTTGTGCTGCGACCTGGATCCATTCTCGACCACCCACTCAGCTAGGCCCAGGCAACTCCCAGCACATGGCGAAGCGGACCCTTTTAAACCCTAAACATCCCTAAACCCTCACACAAGCCCACGCAAGCTGCCAATTCCGAAATAATATACGAAGAAATACTAGCCTCAGCAACAACAATACACTAATAATTGCTTTGGCAATTAAACTACATGAAAACAACTTATTGTATGCCTGACCTCACCCTTGCCACAACCAAGTAAGCTGACCTTGAACTACGTGACACTTCATGCTTTTGTGAAAACCGAGCCAACATTTTTCGGAGCAGCGAGACGCTTTGATTGTCCGGTGAAATGGGACATAGCCATAGCGAAGCAATGGACCCCTTCTTTTCAGAAAGGGCTATGGTGGGGCCTGCGTTAAGGGTACGTTTCGCGAGGGTTGCACAAGTTTTCATGGTATGTCACTGGTTTTGTGGTATCTTATATGTAAAGCTCCGTGAGGTACCATGCATGGTGGTACTTTTTTTCCTTCCGTGGCCCTCTTCACGCGCACATCGCACTATGTTTTAGAGGCCTTTCGCATCGGTATTCGCGAGTGTTTTGGAATTCAGGGCTCGAAAATGCCGGCACGCGCAGGGTTTTCCGACTTCCATGGGTTGGGGTGGGGGGGGTGGGGGGGTGGGGCTATCCGTCAGGTCGATTGCTACAACTCGACTGCTACAACTCGACTAGTACTACTACTACTACTACTCCTCTTGCTTCTGCTGCTGCTACATAGGATTACTACGACTACTGCTCGTGCCCCTCTTGCTTCGGAGGAGTGGGGTCAGGCCCTAGGCCCTAAGACCCGCAAATAGAACAGGGACTGTACTGTTGTATTCCACGCATTATGCTGTGTTCCTACTATACTGTCTAAAACAGGCGAGCTCTTCAAGGTAGATCTACTCATATCTGTAACACCAAGCCTATATACATCGAACATAATAATGCTCCGAATGCCCTGTATTCCGCGAATTCGGCGTGTCCACAACTCCTTTTACGCGGTCAAATGTGTCCACCAAATGCAAACCGAAAAAAAAGACAAAAACAATTTAAAAAATGTAAAACGCATACAAACACAGCGAACTCACAAAATGCCGTGCCTGCCACGGATTTCGAAGATATCATTGTCGAGTCCACTCAACAAACTCCATCAAAACTCGATTTTCATCCTGCGTTTGCGCCTGCGATGACCCGTCCACGTGTCTGCTGTAAACACTTCACAACAAGCAAAAATAGCAATTTCCTCGGGTTTTTGACGCTGCGAACCACATATGTGGCCTCGTCCTGTGCTCAAAAGCCTCCGCGTCATGGTTTTTACGAGGCAAAATGATCTTTCGTTTTTCCTCCTTTTTGTTCTTGTCTTGATAAACTATTGGTCCGACTATGTCGAAAGCTCAAATTCCTCGAGGTTTTTTCCACTTTCTCACAAACAACCGTCTACAAATCGACCATTCAACACACAAGCTGTTCGCGTCTGCCTGGCTTCAAAACACTCTCCTTTGCAGCTGCGCCGCGGCCATTTTTCGAGTTTTAACGCGTTTTGACGCAGAAACGCCTTAAAGCCCAACCCACGCAAATCAACAACAAAGTTGTGTTTTTCGTGGTATTTACAGCGCAAAGCGCTTACCTGTCCTGCCGCGCGCGCGTGAACAGGGCATCGGAGCGTTATATATAGACACAAATTAGACTGTTCCCTCGAATTTAAACACTGCTGTTGTTTATGAACAGTGTTGGTGTTTATAAGCAAAGCTGTTGTTTATAAACAACAATACTGCTTAACTGGTGTTTCGACCGCAAGTACGCCATCCGCCATCGACAACTTCGTCTGATGCTTTTGCGTCTTCCTTTTGTGTCTTATGTCGTGTTGTAGCGTGAATGTACTTGCTGTAGTCATAGTATTCTTATTGTTCTATATTAGAGCACCTCGACCGCAATCAGTAAGTTTTATGCTTCTTACGCCTACTGCTCAATATCTGAATCCGTGCCACCGCACAAGATGTGATCACAAGTGCTGGGCAGTTGTTCTGCTCAAACTCTGTAGCGGTAGAGTTCGAGACTGCAGCTGTGAAACGAGCTGCTGCCCAAGCAGGCTTTCTACAGATAGGAGATAGTACGTGCCGCGTCCAGCTTGCAACGTAAGCTTAGCGAAGACGATGACCACCAGTTCTAGGACGAGGCAGACAACGACGACGGTGACCCCTCCGAGCCCACAAAGTCTCTTGGACCAGGTCGCGACAGGAACCATCCCTGCGCACGAAACGAAGATGAGCCTCAATCTCCGGCAGCTCCAGAGCCACATGTGCCACCTGCAGGCAAAGCTCTCCTTGCCTACCGGTGTCTCAGGCGGTTGGACCGAAAGCGCAACAACTCCTACTGCGTTGGTTTGCAGCTCCGAAGAAGGGTGCCAAGAAGCCTTTGGCGATCAAAGATGCTGAGCAGCCCTCTTCATCCAAGAAGTTGGCGATACAAGATGTTGAGCAGCCCTCTTCCTCCAAGACCTTGGTGAGCAAGGATGTTGCCCAGCCCGCGACCGAAGATGTTGAGAATTCTCCCGAACCCGCTGCGCTACCATTGCCGATGAGTGCGCATCCAGTTCCTCCAGCTCCTCGTCCAGCAGCAGTGCTCTTCCTGTAGTGGACACTAGGGGATGGATTCCAATGGCACGATTGCTGGCAGCAGACGACTGCCCTAGATCGGCAATGCTCCGGTTCAAAGAAGCGGTCGCAGATGTTGAAGAGTCTGCTTAAGAGCATTTACGTCGCAAACCGACGCTTTGAAGAGCCAGATTCTCGCCGCTCCTAGTCCGAGACAGCAGATGCACGGCAGTGTCGAGACTTAGCGTCTTCCCAGTAGAAAACAGTGTAATGTTTGAGCTTGTGCTGTGCTTGAACATGTTGCGCAACCACTGTCTGCACGCAAGGGCTGTTTATAAGCACCCGCTTCGTTCATTAACATGGCGGGCGTCTTGAAAATAACTCATCTGTGTTCGCCGCTCTCAAACGAAAGCTTTTTGAAAATCGTGTAGCTGCACATCGCTAGGGTTAAGTAGCACTTTCGCCCCACCGCGCAATGGACCATATGGCGACCGCCAAGTACACGTACATTCAGTGCTATGACACTCACAAGCACATCAAGATCACCGACGGGGAGCACAGTTTCCAGGATCTCCCGCTTGTAGACTCTCCTCTCATCAAAGGCAAGACAAGTTCTTCCACTTGGTGAAGAATGTTTCCTCCTCGGACTACCAAACGATCGTGGACGTCATGAACTCGGACCCAAACCGAATAGGTCACCTACCTGATTCTGTCCGTCCACGAGATGCGCTAGGGGGACCAATGCAAACTCCAGCTCGTGATATGGCCTAATCAGGACAACGACACCTACACTTACACCGTACTGAAATTCTTTCAAACGAAGGTCCCAGTTCCGCGTGGCTTTGCCAAAGCCTTTTGCGCCCAGCAGGTGAAAGTCCTGATCTACGCCATCTGCGATAACTCGGACTTGGTGAAGAAGGCCTTCCTTCACCTCTTGTTCCACATACCAGGTGAGACGTGGATGACACAAAGTCTTGGACAGAGAAACATCACCAAGGTGAAGGCGAACAGCGATGGTGACATGAAGTGGGGCCCCAGTCCATATCAACAACCACGCACCACTAGCCAACGCCAAGAACGAGCAGTTCCTGTGGTCCTTGTTAAACATTCGCGACAAGGACAGTCCGATCTATGGTTGGCCACATCATATTGTGGGCAAAGCGTGTGCCAACAGGGCCACCGGTAACAATCAATCTGAACCGGAATACTTCTTCCCTTTGCTCCTCCGTGACCTGAACAGCGAGTTCCAGCGGACGGCGGTGCCGATGATTCTACCTGCCATGTTGAGCTTTGGTTTGATCATTCTCGGCAAGCCGGGCATAGGCAAGGCTCCTGCGGCGATCATCATGGTCATGGCTGTGGCTAGATTCTTGGTACAGTCCCGCAACATGGATGGCTTCTTTCCGGGATGGCGTCGCTCGAAGCAGATAGATGGGTTTAGAGTGTGAGCGACCTGGCGAAGTCCACACCCCTGTCATCTTGGACGACCCGCTCCTTCCCTCCATCAATGTCGAAGATATCAAATCATTTCTTGACGTGGGCGAAAATGGTTTGGTAGATGCTCGATATCGTGCAGCCAAGTTTGTGCGGAATCAGTGCCGGGTTCTCCTCAACAATGAATGGCAAGGAACCGGAGTACGTTGGCCTGTCCACTATCACTTGGGAGCAGTTCTTGGCCATGTTCCAGCCGGCTCTACATGATGCCCCCCCATGCCTCATGTCATGGCGACTTTGAAGCGGGCTTCTGTAGTCATTGCCGGTGACAATGCGATCTGTGTACGGTTGGCTTCAGAACACCAAAGCCAGAAGATCCATTGCGTCAGCAATGGTGGGATTACGGAAGATTGCTTGCAGGAAACCAACAAGTAACAAGCCGCCTTACAATCATTACAAGAACGGACAGCACACCAAGTACGTGGACTTGATCAGTATGTGGAAGAAGAAACGAACTTAGTGTCCGAATTGCTCGCCTCGCCGGAGGAGAAGGAATGCCTACGCAGGGGTGCTTCTTACGATCGCCGGAACGAACGATTTCCAACGGCTTCGAATCCCGCGACTCCACATCGTTCCTCAGCCGCAGCAGCCTCGAGTCCTGCCGATCGCCGCCATGAAGAAGCCGTGTCCGCCAGCCCTCCCATCACAGCTCCGCCGGCCAAGCAAGCCAGGATTGACTTGGACGATGCCTGATGCTGAGCCCTTGTCGCCAAGTTACGAGGACTGATTCGGAGAGTTTTGACTTCTCACGACTGTGGTTGACTCAGAAGAAAACAATGACCGACTGCATGTCGCATGTGTCTTCTTCTTCCTTGCACTTTGTTCTGTCGAACATGCCTTGCAGATCAAATTGTAGTTGTGATCGTCACGTTCGGCTTGGCTCCAGGCATCGTGTTTCCGCAGAGGGGTGGGTCTACCGTCACAAACACCATGCCCGTGAAGTGTCCAGCGGCCATGATGAATGAACTTCAGGTTTTTTCAAACGCATTCAAAGAAATGCTCATGCGGAGGGAACCTGTCGCCGTCCCACGAGATCGCAGCCATGCTCTATGACATGCTGGGCCAGGTCAAGATCAAAGTCCGAACATGGACATGCACCTCTTATGGCTGTAGACTAACTTTCTGTCCAAACTTCTCAATCCACGACTCCGACAAGGTGAACACGGCCCAGCCTGCAGACATGAAGAAGGCTCGCGCTTTGTTTGTCTCCAACAAAGCTGCCTTCAGTTCGGTTTTCTTGGAGTACCATGCCAGAATGGAGTTTCGGGCATGCGTATCATCACGGGCGGTACAGGACGTGTATCGTCACACCGTTGGCCTTAACACCACCAAGTTCTCCGGCCAATGGAGACAGACGTATGCTACAGCTATCGTCTATTACACGGCCTTGACTGAGTTGTACCCAATCGATAGACACTTGGACATCGTCATAACAAGGAGTTGTCGCCGGAGACTCTCAAGATCTACGAACACCACGTACCTCCTCACAACAGGAAGGCCGTCACAGAGGTGGTGGCAGACGGCCACGCGAAAGTACATATGAAATGTGATGACAGCCACCGGCACGCCGGCAGTCCTGGCAAACGTGGCAAGGAGGTCACAAAGCCGTTCGGGCATGGGTGGTTCATGGTGGTCAACCCTGCCGATCAGCGCATCCTGTGGGCGAAACACATGTCCCAGCCGGAGGGGAATGGAAGTCTGGAGGCCGTGCTCACGGACTTCATTCCCGCCTCGATGGGGTCATCGTCGACCGAGCCTGTTCGTACCTTCCCCATGCTCGCCAGTTCAAGGTTATGAACCAAGTGAAATACTGGGCAGTAGACGCTTTTCATGCTCAAAGCCACACGAAGACATGCAAATGTAACCCGCTGTATCAGAAGCGTCTGAGCCTAAGCATCCTGCTCACCTTCAGCTTCAGCGTGTTCCCAGACCGCCGATGTATCCACCTCTTGAGCATACACGCAGCAATCTTTGGCGTGTTCCCAGAGAGCCAACGAATCCACCTCCTCAGCATCCCAGTGGCATCCCACAGAACCAGAGCATCCAACTCCGGGGCATCTCAGCGGCAATCTTCGGCGTGTTCCTGCGGAACCAGAATTATTCGGATATTATATCCTCCTTTTTCGTGTGCTATGTCTACTCTCATGCGGAACCGAAACTACCATCCCTTTGACAGGGACAGCGACCGTGGAGGTGAACCTCACCAAGTTTCGCGATTCATACCACGACTGGAGCTTAACGAAGCATGGAGGATACCATGTAGACATACAGTTATATAGGACTGTTGCGACTCCCGCGCTTTCGGCAAATACTTGCCAAGGCAACCACAATGGCATGGATTGCTAAAAGTATCCGTATCATATGCAGATGCCGCAGAGGACGGCACAGATCTGTAGCTGCAGTTTCACTTCTCCGAAAGCTGTTCCACCTCTTGAGTCCTGCTACTTTCCATTTTCGAAAGTCATGTGGAACGTTTTAGCTGGTCGCACAGCACCTTCTGGACAGTGTGTGACTTGTGCTGCTGATAACTTTCCTGTAGAGATGCGACAGTACCTTTTTGAAATCAAAGACATGTTGCCCTACTCGGAGAATGTAGATGAAGTTCGTCAGTGAAGTTCGTCGTTGGTGAAGAGCAAAACGTGCGCGTCTCGTAACCTTTTGATCCCAGGAACGACTCTACCAGGCATGCATCTTTGGAGGGTTGGGGCTTAGATGTTCGGAGTAAGACGGCTTCAAACACTGCTTTGTCGTTGTAGTTTGCTTTGAAACGTTTAATTACTGTTGCGGTTTGTTCATCTTGAGGGTAGAGAAACACATCGGAGTCAATACTTACAAGCTGCATTTTGGGTTCTAGATTCTAGAAAGTCTTCGAGATGTTTACTTTCTGTTGTGGTTTGATCATGTTGAGGGTGGAGAAACACCTCGGCGTCAACACTTACAAGGTGTATCCTGGTTTTTGTGTTTTTCAGCATAATTGTGTAGCAGTGTCGAAGAAAAACCATACTATATTCAAAAGCCCCGGCCCCATGACAGCCTACTCTCTTCTTTTTTGGGTGATAAATCCTGCTCGGGTCAGAGCCGATGTTCCGCCGGTACTATGGCGGAGGCATCGGCAGGAGGCGGGCCAGACAAGACTCGGAGAGCCGTCAGCAAACAGCCGCCTAAACCGGGACAGAACAAATGCAGGTTGGACCGGCAGGACGCCCAGGCCAGAAGTCAAATGACGAAGAGGCAGAAGCTGACACATTCGGCTTGAGTCACGTCCGCTGTTGCCTCATGCCACCACATATGACAACCAAACTAAAGCTGAGAGAAAACAAAGACAGAGGCGACAGAAAGCCCGGAGCAACATTTTCGCAGTTTCCGCATCGCCTCTGCAGCAAATATGGCGCAAGCCAGCAGCGGCATTCCAGCGATGGCCAGCTGCCAGTTCTTGGTGTACTGCAAGGAAACGGAAGCATTGGTGGTGGGAGTTGAAGCTCCTCAACTCCACCACCTTGCTCTTGCGCTTTCAGTCCTACGGGCCCTTCAGGGGGTTGCCGGACGGTTCGATTGTCCCGTCCTCCCTCGAAGATTGGGTGACTCACGAAGCCATGGCCATCTCAGCAAATGGTTTGGCTCGGCCCAGATGTTAGTTGTAGCCGCCAGGATCATGCGCGACCAATTGTCTTGACAGGCGAGCTTGATTGACGAGGGCGCTGATCTTGGTGTGTGTGTGTGCCGTGCCAAGCAAGCTGCTCTTCTCAAACTATGACTTGTGAAGCGAGCAAACTCTTGCTGCATTACTCGGCTGCCTTCCTTCTTGAAGGGGCCCTTACTCACGGTGCCTTCCCCCAGCTCACACACCCTCAGCATGCAGCATTTCAGCGGTTTTTCTCCCCGAGGTTTCTGCATCGATGGTGGCAGCAGGCATGTAGTATGGCAGCACAGCAAAATTGCTCGGAGTTCGTGCACTCCCTGACTCATCCTCCGGGAGTTCAAGCACTGCAATGTCGTTTGGCAAGCCATATCTTGCTCTTGCCGATCTCCGCACATGCTCGCACCCTTCAGTGTTGAATCGATCACTGGCATCATTGTAGGCATCGAGACACACATGCTGCCGATACTGGGGGGACTCATGAAACGTTGAAAGACTGCCGACGGTTAGTGCACTCCTGGTTGCAATTGCCCTGCCTACAGTATGTGTTTCAAGGCCGCCCTCGACGATTCATCGTCACCGGATGATCGTTGCGGTCGTACAGCGGATGGACACTATAGATTCTGTCCATCCTGGACATCACCTGCTGAAGGGCTAGCATCGTCCCTTTCTGGGGAGCCGATGTGGTGGGTAGCAAGCAAAGGTTCAGCTTTTTCAGAAAAAGATCGAGGGCAACATCTACATCGTCGCAGCCTTGCCGCGGCAAGGGACCTTCGATCCGTTCCACGTTGCCAAAGTCAAAAGTCTCTCTCTCCCTGTTTGTATGTACTAGTATATGTATATGTATGTGCGTGCACATGTACCAACACGCGTATGTTCAATATCGCATGTGCATACACTCATGAGAGAAACACAAAGGATACCTTAGCCGAGGGAGCCAGTTAGTCCTCAGATCCTCAAACCGCGACCCCGGTACAGGCAACGAAGCCTAGGAACCCATGTTGCTGCTCAGCTGCCACTTTCCATTGAAGCGGTTTTCCAAGGCTAGGCCGATGCGCGGGGAGTCGGCCACCAATGTCTCGTCCCGAACCTAAGCAGCATGGGAGGTTTTCTTGGGATCGACGGTGTAGGGGGGAATTGATTCAGTTTGCATGTCTCTAGGTAACGACAAGGAGTTGATATGCTGTACAGACCAGGTGGGACACTGCATTGAAATCTTGACCTCTACGTGTGCTCGCTATAGCAGCATTCGAGCTAGGACCACAGAAAGTGCCAGCAACAACATAAGCTGCACAGCGGCCGTGACCAAACCTTTCGGAGCAAGATCGGCTGGCCGAATGACGACGCGATAGTGGCTCGCAAAGCCCTGCGACATGGGGATGGCGATCTGCGTGCCGTTCCTGGAGTTTGAGCAAAGTTTAATGACATGATGCCAGGAAGAAGGGTCCACAACCTTCCTCACCCCTTAACATCGCAAACAAACGCCAAGAATGCCAAGCATCTCCCAGCTTATGGGGTAATGGATATCCACACCAGTGACGAGGGTTGGGCGCACGAGGTACTTTGGACAGGACCAAGTAACCTGACCCGTGGTTGAGGATCTGAACCAAGTCAAGCTAAGTTCACGCTCAACGATTTAGGAATTGAGCTGGCTCGATGATTGCATGCAACGTGTTCCTGTTCAGGGCACTTGACAACATTACCAAATTCTCTGGAAGAATCTGGAAAGCGGAAAGATGTGTTCACCAGTAGGTTGTCGTAGAAAACACTGAGCGGACGGTCGAACCTCACTCTCGCCATGCTTATAGTGTTCACAAGTGTAGGAGCATGCTCGCTTGCGATCTTGTCCCAAGCTGTTCGCATGTAGTCCCCGACAGAATTATTTTCTGCCAGCCGGATATATTCATCCACATCCACCGAAGCCATTAACCACTGGGCATGGTTCTTCATGCGGTAAAGACAATCGTTCATGATCAGCCGCTTGTGGGCATCACCATGTGCATATGTGCCTGTGGTGTTGACATGAACTCTCGTTGCGACGCCGGCTTTGATGTATGGCGCGTACATCTCCAGTACCGCAGCATGGGTGATACCCGAAGTGTACACAAGGAAGTGATCCACACCGTGTAGCAAATAGAACTCCATCCACTGTGGAATGAGGGAAGGCGCGGAGATGTCTCCGTTCCACAAACCGGGAATGCACGCCACTGTGCCGTATTGCCCAAGCATGCCTATGTGGCTTTGTGGGACATGCACTTGACCCAGCTCTTGTCCATTTCCGTCAAGCAAAATGTCGAAGCTGCTCTGATGCGCCTGTGAGGCAGGCCACTCACACTGGACGACGATCGAAACATGCTTGGCTGGGCCTTTCCGTTCCCCGCCCCACACTGTGGCCTTGGTTCGGTGCGACTTGGTAGCATCTGAACAGAATACGTCCATGCCTGCCAAGGCTTCCCACGTTTCTTGATTGTACTGGAAAAGGACCGCGACGAAATTGAAAGTGTCACCGAAACTTGGCACAACGCTCAGGAGGTGCAAAAGAATGTTCGTGCTGTTCAGGAGCTGGCCGGGATCTGGGATCGTTGCCTTAGGCTCTGCAGCGAAGATGTCCTACCCGCTCTTCACCTGGCCTAGAAGGCTGTGCGATGACAACCCCATCGTGACATCTCAACGGTTCTGCAGAATTGTATTGGAACTCCAGACCCTTGCATAAAAAGCTGAGTCGCCAAGTCCCGAGAAGTTGTCCCTGCCGAGCTCGACAAGCTTTTCTGCACTTGCAGAATCACGGTCTCCTCCTGCACCTGAACTGGTGTGTGGTTCACGGGCGGAAGCTTCAGGGTTGCATAAGGATATGCGGCTGTGACGGCTGGGGATTCTTTATGCTTTCCAAAGCAAAGCCGGACTCTTTTCATTGGTTGCTTGGGTGCAATGAGGGGGAGCCTTCAGAAGCAGGCGCTTTGCAAGGTTAACTTGCCACGGGTCTTGTTTCAACGCAAAAAAATGTTGCCGGCTTCCCGCCTGGGCTTTTTCCTGATACCGAGCCTTCGTTTAATTTGCAGAGCCAAGCCGCATGGTCAGAAGCTGTGCAATCCTCGTGCACCAATGCAGCAGAGCTGGAGCCACCACCTCGGCTTTGCAGGGATTTCTGCAACACAAACTGGCGATTCACCAAGTTATCCGGAGCCCCACTCTTGTGAAGGCTTGAAACGCCTACAGGAAAGCAGTTTGGAGGATGTGCTGAAGTCTGTTTTAAGCGGTGTGGTGGGGAGAAACAAGCATGGGACGTGGTACTCAGCTTCCGGGTTTCAGAACCGGTTGTATAGACTTGGCCTCAAGCTTAACGTTGGCAAAGAAGGCCTCGGTGCGAGAACAATATGCCCCTTATCGGCAAGCAAACAAGAAGCAGAAGCGCAAGCAAATGCAGACTCCCAAGGTCACAAAGGAGCGTTACTCGCAAGTAGTATCACCCCACCCCCGATGCAACTCATGCGCGTGAGAGGGCAATAGTGATTGGTACGTAGCAACAGCTTGCGAGGCAAACATCATGGATGCTACTATAGCTCCTAGTTCTCTCTCAAGTCGGCTCCGAATGCAACAAACATCGAACATATAGGCAACAACAGCCAAAATCACCAGGACACTTATCAACGATCTAAGCTTGATGTGTGGCAATATCCCACTGGTAAGAAGAAGCTGCCTTGATGGGAACTCCTCTCCGAGAGTTGTGATCGTTCACACTTGTTGATGTTCTGACAAACAGCTGCACTTAAGAGTTGAAGCGGTGCCGCCTTCGTTTGCGATCGGGTAAGCCTTGCAGGATCCAGCAACCTTGCAGGGCTCTTCGAACGCATTCGGACGAACGTGACACGCACAAAAGCCGTGTCATTCCTGCTGCATTCTGCTCGACTTCGCAGGCAAGGCACGGTTTGAAAGAGAGCTGCAATCCCCAGCAGGTGCATCAGCGCGATCAGGGTGGGCACCATCGCGTGGCGTCAGCGGTATCAGTTCGTTCCGAGAGGGAGACTTTTCGGTGATGCTTGAGGACCGACTTGGTGCATCAACCTGCCAGCAAGACGCAGGATTTATGCCAATCTGCCCACTTGCAGCGGCTGCAGGTCGATTACTCTTCATCCCAAGCCCCCTTCGTGATTGTTGGCCACCCCCTTTTTCTTCACTGCGCGCCGCAAATGGTGCTAGGAAGCGGGCGCTGCCGAGCAAGGCTTGCAGCTTGCAGTCATGAAGCGCCAGACGGAAATACAGGCTCAATCCTTCGGACATCGCCCCGTCCGGCTGTTCGGATTGGTGTCGGGGCTCTGTGAGTCTGAACTGCTTGAGGAAACAAAATTCATGTGAACAGCGCTTGTCAACAACTAAGGTGACCAGAGTTTGATGGACACTGCAGGGTTCACAGCTTCTGAGATGAGGGGCGTATGGGGAGTCTACGAGTCTGTGAGATCCAGCTGCATCGGAAAGGCCTAGCAATGCTGTGGGAACAGCCGTCTCAACGTCCTAAAGCCTTCAAAGCCGGGGGCAAGCGCGGATGGGGTGGAGGCTATTTCTAGTCCTAGGAATGTTGGACTTGGGTTGCACCAGCAAAAAACAGTCCCAAAGAGCCCAAAGGCGGGCTTGCTTCTGGCGTGAAGCTGCTAGGCAGATGCCCGCGGGGCCCCAGAAACGGTAACTTAAGCGTCAATGTTTGGATGCACGTAGGTATATGTACAAGACACTAATAAATCAACACAATGCAACTAGATGAGCATGTACAGTTCATTTTGGAGCCAAGTAAGCCAAAGATGGAAAAGCAGAATCGAAACCGAAGCGTGAGCTGCACAGATAAATCTCCTGAGCATGTGCAATCAGGTAAGGCCCTTCACTTCTGGTGGACCTCCCCTCTCAAGCGACACACCTCCAGCAGCTAGCTGCATCTTCAAGGACGGAGGCTTCCGCTTGGAACGATCGTGCAGTTTGGCAGACGTGAAGATCACTCCCCAGGTCTTCAACTACAGGAGATTCCAGGGGCATGTTAACACGATCGTGTCTCGAGATATTCAGAGAAGATTCCTCGTGCAGGATCACACGAGCATGCTCAAGCCTCGGGCCACGCCCAAAAGCAGCCTAACATCCCTTCGCCAGATTATGGGCGCAATGTAATTAAGTAGAAAGCCTGTTGCCACTGGTCGGACTCTCATTTTCGATGCCGGTGATGGCTACTCTAAGAGGCTGTATGGTTTTGACAGAGGGAGATAGAGACTATCAGACAGGCCGAATGAGACCTAGACAAACAGATAATTACATGGAACAAACAAGCGAAAAGAGACATGATGCAATCTGAACTGGGCTTCCGAAGGTTCACACTGTTTGCTCGTCTGGCTGCTGCGCATGTGACTGGCCATGTTGAGCACGTTGCCTCGAAGCGGATCTTCCGGTTTACAACATTCTGAAAACGATGCATCTGCTATCATCTGCTTCTCACTCACCAACAGCTTTCTGCTGTCAGCACATGCCTTGACTGTGCGAGTCTGCTTGATGCTCGTCACGGCTCATCTGGAATCGGCTAATACCTCCCTCATGATATGATCTTGACCGGTACCGCCTACGGCCTACGGGATCAGAATGCAAGAGTGTACCAACCAAGAGATGTGTCACAACTTAGTACGGCGCAACTCTTTCAGACTCAACCATGTCGAGTCGATGTGCTCTGCAGCTCTGTCTAACAGTTCACGCGCCAAACCCGGCTTGGGGCCAACACGGCTAGATCAATTTGATTGGACCGTGCAATTGTCTGACGACATGCTGGTGCCTGGAAAGCATGGCGAGGAAGTGGTCAGCCCTCAGCGAATGCGGCAGATTTTTTTCAATTCATCGGATGCATATGCTGAATTGGCACATGCGTTTCTCTACACGACCTCGGTGCATGATTGATAACTCGGAGCAAACAAGAATGGAAGTTCCAATGTTAGGATGAAGCTTCAGGATGCCACCCGAGAGGCAACAGTGGGAAGCAGGAAGCAAAGGTTGCCGTGGTGGTGACGGTGGCAACAACAGGTGGACCCTGCCGATCGGCTTGCTACAACGGACAAAGCACAACTTCAGGAGTAGTTCATATCCCGCTCCATGTCGGTCCGAGTTCGTGCTGCGAAGTCAATACCGACTTAGCTTGTGCAACCTCGAAGCAAACAGCCTCAAGTTGCCAATGCTGCTAAGCTGCTAAACCATCATATGCCATTAAGCAACTGGCCGCGACCCTCCTTCCCCAAACCAGACACAACCAATACGACCCGGAGCTCCAACCCGACGCCCCGGAAGCATCGACTGCTTGGGCACCAACGACCCAGGCCGCAGGTGGTTCAAATGGTTGAGCTTTCCATTTCAAAGGCGGGCCTGAAGCTCTGAAGCTGTAGTCTGCCCATGCTGGTGGTTTTTGGGCTTCGAGGCTCGTTGGCATGAAGCATCGAAGCCGTTTCCAATCGACTCTTGACGGCAACCGGTCTTGAGGTGATGCCTGCCTTTTGGGTCGAGACTGCATCAAAGCGTGAACTTTCAGTATATGCCCGTGGCACTGGCTTCATGCAACTCTTCGGAAAACCCGTACTTTCAATAATTTGCATCTGAGGTGGGCGCTGACCAATGGCTTGGGTTCCAGAGTCTTCCTGCAAGGCTCTTGGGGGTTTGACATGCCGCTAACGGTCAATAATGCTGGAGTCGCACAATATTGGTGATGCGGGCGGGTGCATGGGGTGATGATGCTGCTGTTGCTGGTTGCTTTGGTGGCTGCTGCGGTCGGGATACTTGACGGCTGCTGTTGTGTTGGCCGATGATTTGCATTTAATGTTGTGGTTGTTTTTGCCAGGTGCTTTCATGTCGACGTCTGGATTGCATATCCGGTCGTCAAACGAATCTGGTAGTTTCCAGTGCTTTCTCTGTTTCATGCAGTGCAAACATGCTTCCTTTGGTCTTGCTTCTTCATCGCAAAGACGGCCAGTTCCTAATGCAGCCGAATCAAAATGATGCCATATAAAGATATGTGAACAAGGTCAAGCCGGGAATCCGATGAACAAACCGTCTTTAAGGATTGCGGAGAATACAAGCCTGCGCAGTGTCGCATGTCGGAGATTGCAGTCAAACAGAATCAACGTATCATATCGGCGGACCCAGAGGCTGCGAAGTGTGACTGCCAAGGTCAACTTTAAATGTACAACGACGCATCAATTGTTTCCTCTGCAACAAGTAGTTGCATGTCTTGTCTTAACATAAAACCTTGCAGCCACACGGCCTGGCAATTTTCAGCGGAACGTCAGCATAGATCATGCCTTGCTGCTCACGTCATCCCACGCTCGATTGTCGGCTTTTGCAGTGCTCCGAGGCTCCACTGCCCATCATCATGCGCTTCCAAGTGTGGATTGTACTGGACGCAACGATCTTTGTCTCAGCATGGGAGTAAAGATGAACAACTTTTCCACATAGGTTTCCCCGTCGCCACAACCATAGCAGAAACGATTCAATTTCTTGATGCCGTGTCCACACCGGACCTGTCGGCCACGTCCTCCTCACGGCCAGTCGTTCTGAGGCTGCGCACTCGTAGCCCTTCACGATTCTTTTCACACCGCGTCGTCATGACTGATTGAATGCATATACGGCATACTCTTCTGGAATTCGAATTCACGGTCATTGAGTGGGAAATTTATTGGGCATTGGTCCTTCGAGGGGTAGACGGCGCGGGAGCTCTCCTCCTCAAGAACCTTTCATTTGCATCCTATCCACCTGGAAGACTATATGTCGGTTATAATGAGGAGGTTATCCTTTCGGAAAGAGTAGTTTTTTATAGGCTGCTTGGAGATATGTGGGTTAAGCTAAGTCACATTGGCATTTGGGATGAAGACCCAGCCGGAACTCGATAAGGAATGGCTACAGATCGAAGTTGTCGACGGTCGGGCATGCCCGGATCGTTCGGCATGTACAGTCGATTATGCGCTGTGTGGCCCGCAAAACAAAAGAACGAGCACGGGTTTTGCATCCCACTAGTGGATTCAAAATTCCCGTACTCGTGGTATATTTGCTCATATAGGTTTGGTTCGGTCCTGAGGATATGGTTGTATATACATATACATATATATATATATATATATGTGTGTGCGTGTGTGTGTGTGTGTCAGGGCACAAGTTGTCCTAGCAGCTTTCAGTCATGGGGGCTCCGTTTCGGTCGATATGTTCATAACAATAAAGATGTTCTTGAATCTTTTCAACAGCAACTTGATGCTGTTCACATCACATTTCTAATCCAGTTCGAAGTTGAAGATTTGGGCCTGCAAATATATTCCGGCCAGATAGTCCATTGAGCTGTGACAGCAAATCACATTTGAGTTTAACGAGCATGATACGGCATCTCCGGTGCTGGCTGGTTGTATCGTCCGGTGCCTTTGCTTAAGGCTCGGGGTAACGATGGACATTGGAGTTGTGGTAACTAGCGGGCATGCTGGGGCCGTAGAACCTAGCATCAATGCCCGAAAATAAGAAGCGTCATGGTGGTTGTATGAGCATACTCCCACATGGCCATGTATTCCTGGCTTGTATCTGCAGTCGATATATGATAAAGATGTTCGTCAATACACGAAAGACCCAGTTTAACAGAGAGCCAGAACGCATTGTTGTTCAGGCAGGCTGCAATTCGTGGAGCGCAGCACATATGTGTAGACTGAAGCAAGATTCCGTTTTCGTGGATGCGTCTCCCTCGTGCTCATATGTGTGCGGTTTGGGCGATTAATCGCCGCCATTCTGTCCGAGGTGTAGGATGCTGCAGCCCTAGGAGACATTTCCCGAAAGCATTTGTCNGTTTGGGCGATTAATCGCCGCCATTCTGTCCGAGGTGTAGGATGCTGCAGCCCTAGGAGACATTTCCCGAAAGCATTTGTCCGAGAGGCTTATAGTTCTCCCGCAGATGCAGCAAGGAGCTGCAAAAGATCGATGTATCGTGTGCAAATCGACTGCACATGTAGGCTGGTAAGCGACGATCCAGGGTTCATATGAGTACATGCAGGTTTTTTCTGTGTGCGATGCCGATCTGTAGACTGGCCATGGTCGGATGCTGGGGCTTCAGGCCCGGGCATGACCCTGTACGTTTGTTCCTTTCAGAATCCAGCTTCATGCAGCAGCCAAGGACGTAGACATAGACAATGTTGAAACAACACATGTACCGTGGATGGCAGGCTGTGGTTTCGGTGCGCGTCGCGGAATGAGATATGGCCAGGTGCCCAGCATCTACAGAGGACAAGAGTGCAGCTTGTGTCTGCAACATCTAGTCGGAGTTTTCGTTTTACACATTTATGGTTCCAAGGTGGATGATAAAGATGATGGGTATGTAGTGTAAGTCCTGGGTCAGCCTCTCACTCGAGAGGTTCAGTCAATAATGAAGAGCATCCAAATTTAATAGCTTCGGGGCGGCAGCTGTGCAAGCGATCTCACCATGAGCTCTTTCACTTCACAATGCTCAGTGGACTGTATGCTTCTAGATGGAAAGTTCAACTCCGATATCAACCTTGATGTGCGGGCTGCTTGGATACATAAATATTTTTATCACGTCATTCTTTTGGTTGGCCCAGGTAAGGACCGGCCGATCTACGATCGAGAACTTGTTTGTGGAAGAAGAAACAGGTGCGCCCACCCCTTCTGCTGGGTCCACTTGAGCCGGTGCTTTGACTGAGCAGCTCCAGGTCGTTTATGTATTTTGCATCTGCTGTCACTGGTAGCCAGTCCTTTTGACGATTGCTCGTGTGTACGTATATTTGCCACAGCATTTTGCTTGGCCCAGATTCACGACCGACTAGGGGCATCAAATTTCACGTGTCCTGTGTGTCGACATTTTAGATGTTTCTGTGTAGTTAGTGAGATCAAGATTGAATAGGCGAGTTTCCACGACATGATATGGAAGGTTTCCGACATAATGTATGAGCATGTGCCATTGAAAGGGATTTCTCGTGCATGGGTACTAGGACATAGGGGCTCTGCGACCAATATTGCTTGGAGGCCATGACATCCCTCCCATCAGATTTTGAAGAGCCTCCTCTCGAGTTTGGACCAGAGGCAATTCGCATCTCACAGGCTTTGCAGGCGGAGGAGTCAATTCAGCATGAGACTTGTGGACTTTGATTTTTTTCTGGGCTTTGGAGCTTGAGCCTCACGGTTTGAGCAAAATAATTTTTCGGGACCCATAACCCCAAAACCCCAATCTGTAAACCATAATTTACGTTGTAAGTATCTGTATATCTCAGACCCCATGACTTTGTTAAACCTATTCAACCTTGTAACTCCTAAGCCTAAAATCCTCAACACTGTAAACTCTAAACTCTAAAGACTCTAAAGCTTCAAAACCCAAACCCTAATTTAGAGGACAGGATGTGCTCTTTTATTAAGCTTTAGGGATTTTGGGGATTTCGGAAAGGTCCGACAGGTTTCAGCTTCCAGTCTGGCAGGGTCTGGTGTTTGTTTATACGTAGGGTTTATTGAAGGGTTTTTTGGATCTATGATTTCGGTGATTACATGAGAGAATTATCATGCAGGTGCCGAGGGGTCCACACAGAGAATGTGCGAAAGCTTTAAGCCCATTACAAGCATGCACTGAAAACACCCCTTAACTTCCAGAAGACCCACTAGCTGAAGCTTCTACCAATCTGTAGCATACTAGTCCCATTAACAGGCCAGCTAAAACTGAGCCAAGAAAGCCACTTGTCTAGTATNTGAAAACACCCCTTAACTTCCAGAAGACCCACTAGCTGAAGCTTCTACCAATCTGTAGCATACTAGTCCCATTAACAGGCCAGCTAAAACTGAGCCAAGAAAGCCACTTGTCTAGTATAATGGTATATCGGAAGGAACCCGGTAGAACGATTAACACCAAGGCATCCTTGATTGACAGAAGTGGGAAACTGCTCATGAAGAAGAAAGCGTCTGCAAAAAGGACCTGACTGTTAACAACCGAGCCCCGGGGCTACAATATTTGTTTGTTTCGAGTCGGGTCTTTAAGTGAAGGCTTTGTAGGGTTTAGGCTAGTGTACTGGTTTGTGAGTGTACGCTGCGGCGTCTGCTGTAGCTGGCCAGGCTGTCGCAGCTGTCATGAAGGCCTCTGGCAAACGTCGCAGATACTCAGCTCACGTCTTTGCGCATGCTATCCTTCATTGGTACAGTACTACCAGACAGATGCCTAGGGGAATCAGCCACAATTGTGCTTCGGTCCGGGACTGGGCATTGCGTACTGGCACGGCATTGCGCAAGCTTGCATCTTTNCAGCCACAATTGTGCTTCGGTCCGGGACTGGGCATTGCGTACTGGCACGGCATTGCGCAAGCTTGCATCTTTGCTGATCTATTGGCTATAGAGGCTAGTGATCTTCTGCAATATCTATCCTTGTATTGCAACAAAACTGGAGAATGCAATTCTGCACCCAGGCTACCAAAATGAAGGAATTGTGCAGGCGCACGGAGAACTCGCACGACAAAGCTCTTGCTGAACTCAAGCAAGAAGTACTACCTTCTCTTCCTTCCCCGAAGAAGGGGAAGCCCGAAGACCAGGACCCACATCAGTAATCAAGGTATGAAATCTTGAAAACCCACTCTCCTGAAATCCTGCTGTGCTGGAGGAGGATACTGATGCCCCCGATGCTTCTTCGGATGAGGAGGACCCAGTCTCGAGCCAGATCGAGGTGGATAGCCCTAGCACTATGAGCACTTTGGAAAGTTTGGTCACTCCAGCTTCTCAGCTTGGAACATTAGTCCAGGGTAGGCCATTGAGGGAATGTTGGAGTGCTGAATGTTAGCTGTGTACATTTGCTTGAATGGTATGGGCTCATCTCTGAGGTTCGGAAGGCTCCCACGGCTCCTTTGGAAACCCCGCCGAAAGTGGACAAGTTGGCCCGGCTGCAGACTCTCGATCCTGTGTCTAGGTGTTGTGCTTGCAGTATCCAATATTGAATTAAGGTACATATAGTGAATTGCTTAATAGCCCACGATTGTGCATGTACATTGGCTGCTGCTCCTTAAGGAGCATTATTGCTGGTGTCAAGAAGTCTCCGGCAGCAGAGCAGCCAAAGGATCGTTTGGGATCAATCGTGGCCAAGCTGCAGGCTGCCCGGAGTCCAGTGCCGGCCTCCAACAGGTTCGTTCTGCCACCCGAAGCATCATGTCATAATGCGGTGTGTCCATGAAACAACAAGACTTGCATAAAATCGTCTGCTCCGTTCTGGTTTTAGCTGCATGTAAGGTACTGGAGAGCCTCAAGAATCTGACAATGGAGCCGACACCCTTNTGTCCATGAAACAACAAGACTTGCATAAAATCGTCTGCTCCGTTCTGGTTTTAGCTGCATGTAAGGTACTGGAGAGCCTCAAGAATCTGACAATGGAGCCGACACCCTTCCTGCCGAAGAAGCAGTGCCTAGACCTAACTATGCAAAGAATGAGACTCATGTTCGTATGTGTGGGGTTGATGGGGTTTCTATATCTAGTTTTTTGAAGTTATCTGAGGTACAAGAGTCAGGATTGCGATAGTGGTGATGAGGGCGAGGCTGTGGAGGATGCTGCTAACGATGCTTCTGGGCAAACNTTGATGGGGTTTCTATATCTAGTTTTTTGAAGTTATCTGAGGTACAAGAGTCAGGATTGCGATAGTGGTGATGAGGGCGAGGCTGTGGAGGATGCTGCTAACGATGCTTCTGGGCAAACTAAGCGCAAACCTAAGAAGAGCAAGCGGAAAGCTAGCAAGCGCGGCAAAGGCAAGGCAAAGCAGGCCAGCTCGAGCAAGGATGGAACCAAGAGCAACAGCAATAAGAGCAATGAGGAGCCCGATACCCTGTACAAGCCTGGTAACTTCAAGGGGGAGCGCTTCAAGTTTATTTACGAGATCATGAAGGAAAAGGGTATTCCCTTCAAGGAGGCTTCTAAGCTCTGGATTCCTAGTGCTCGTCGGGCGTCTTTGCTGGATGGATTAACCAAATCTGAGCTCCAGCGGAGGCGGTTTGTGCCTGCGATGAACCCGAGGTCGAAGAATCGAAGACAGGGCCTCAGCCGGTGTAATATCTAATCATCCACATAGGAGCCCCTGAGCTACAACAAGAGCTTTACACAATCGGCTGTTGCAGGCCCTTTTTGCAAGGGCAATTTTCCCGTAATTTATGCAATCCTGATTGTTTGTTCGGGCCTGATTGTGGATATTGCCACTCCCGTGCCTGAGCTGCATGTTGCATCAACATTAGTNGCAGGCCCTTTTTGCAAGGGCAATTTTCCCGTAATTTATGCAATCCTGATTGTTTGTTCGGGCCTGATTGTGGATATTGCCACTCCCGTGCCTGAGCTGCATGTTGCATCAACATTAGTTTATGCTGTATGCCGGCAGCTTGAATTACTCTCCGACCCAGAACAGACTCGGCATGTGGTTTCCAGGACAATGTTGTTCGAGCGAGTGGTCTCTGATTTCTGATTTGCTGGAGTATGCAGTGCAAGCAACTAACTACATCAACTGTTGCCTGCCTCGTACAGTGGTTCAAGTTTTTTGTGTGTACAAGCTTTGCCGGTGCCCTAGGTGCAGCTTTCGTAGCATGGTTGTGGCAGAGTTGTTGCAATGGAGGGCCCCGCTCCCCTTGGTTCTTCTTTGCATTTTGTTGAACTTTCACCCGCGCCTGCGTCATAAACAGGACTGAATGCCAAACCCAACCACTGCTTTCGACTTCGTCGAGCTGTTCTGTGGAGGTGCAGAAGTCAGCAACAGTCTTGGGCAAGTTGCTTCCATGAATACAGTGTGTTACAATGGTTTTGTGTTCTGGCTTGTGCCACTGTGCTGCACCCTTGGGCTTGGCAGATTAAGGATGGTTTGGATGGAGCTTCGATGGATATTCTGGATAATCCCCGCCGATATGACCTGACTGGAGAGGTAGGCTTTGCTCTTGCCTTGAATGCTATGCTTCGTTTGCGAACTGGCNTTAAGGATGGTTTGGATGGAGCTTCGATGGATATTCTGGATAATCCCCGCCGATATGACCTGACTGGAGAGGTAGGCT